>NAGG01000288.1:0-25282 GCA_003031705.1 Calonectria naviculata
GCCCCTGGACTCCCCTCACCCCAACCCCTCACACGCGACGACGGGCGCAGAATATGCAATCAATGGACATTTCGACTCGAAACGGACACGGGACCGGGAGATGGACATTGTCTACGTGCGGTCGGGCCCGTCTCGGCGGCAAGGGCTAGTGAAGACGCCTGAGAGCGGTACGCACAATGGAGAAGGGCACACATCTACGACGCAAGTGAGGCGTGAATGGGACATCACGATAACCGTCAACAACAATGAGACGGTCCGAACCACGATTACGGACCCCTTTCTCGAGCCGGAATACAAGTCCATTTTTGAACACTACCTGCGGGACTCGGACCGCCCTCGATGGAGCGCCGAGAGCATGAGTATGACGTTGCAGGAGCACGACGCTGGTGCTGTCTCGCACCTGGAGGAGCGTATCGGCGACTATGGAGAGGAGCTGCTGAGGCAGCTAAAGCTGGAGCCGAGCTGCCTGTCACAAGGGGCCACAGAATGCCAGATATATGTCATCGAGACGCCAGAACGTGGCGTGTCCGGGGCAGGAATCCACTGTCTCGCGTGGGAGCTCCTCGAAGCCGTCCACGTCGACTGCATGCCCAAGCTCCGCCTGCGCGTAACCCGCATAAGTGACGTGCCCCCGCCCCTGAAGCCGCTGCGCACGCTGCGGCCGGGCTACCGGCCGGCGCAGTCGTTCGCCGCCGTGCAGGCCGACCCGGCGCTCGACTTCCGCGTGCTGCTGGTCGTGGCCCGCGACTTTAGCCGGACGGGCGCCGAGCCGGACCCGGAGCCGGACCTGGCGCAGTGGCCGCTGATGACGGTGCAGAGGAAGCTGCGGAGCCGCATGATGCTGGAGGTGGTGCGGCCGGGGAGCCGCGAGGAGCTGGAGGAGCACCTCGAGGTGCGGGCGTCGCAGGGCGTGTACTTTCACCTGGTGCATTTTGACCTCCACGGACGCATCATGATCGATGAGTATGTGCTGGCCTCTTCTTGTTGTTGTTCATTGTGCGTTGGCTAATACGAATGAATGCAGGCGTGGAAACCAGGTTCCGTGGCTTCTCTTTGCCAAGCAAAACCACATCCACAAATCCCACGGGTACCAGGTGCCCCAGACTCACCTGGCCAAGGCCGAGGCCGTCGCCCAGGTCCTGCAGCGCTACCAGATCCAAAACGTGGTCCTCAACGCCTGTCTGTCAGCTTACAACCAGACCGGATCCGGCACGAGCCTGGCTCACATCTTCCTCGAGCACGGCATCTGCAACGTGTCGGCCATGTGGTTCTATGTCCACTGGCAAACCGTCTCGACGTACCTGGATGCGTTTTACGACGAGTTGCTGGTGCAGGGCAAGGACTTTCACCTTGCGGCGCATCGTGGACGAGATGCGATTAGACAGAAGCCCACGAACCGCGTTGGACGAGCCTATCGGGACTTTTTTCTGTGTGTTAACTATACGCGTACTCTGCCAACTGAGCAGCTTCTCAGTCCTGTGGCCCGCGAGCCCAGCCCGGCGCCGTCAGCTCGATCACAGGGCTCAACTACGTCTAATAACTCGGTTAAAAGCTTTATGAGTGGGGTGTGGAAGCCAGCGACGCCTCGTCTGAGTGATTCGTTATTCATGGGAGATGATGAGCCGGTGATGCGCATGCAGTTACACCTGCTCGAGCTCGAATACAAGCTCATGACGTTCCGCATTGTGTACGCAAGCGATCTCCGGCACCCCGGGTCCAAGCTCAACGACACAATTGACCAGATGGTACACATGTGGCTGAATACCAACCTCGTGGACGAGGTGCTGTACTACAAGGGCAAGGACTTTGCGCGCTCGCAATTCTTCTCCCACAGCATCAAGCCCCGGAAGCAGAAGACGAGGAGCACCAGCGGCGGCTACCTCCAGCTGCTCTTCCCGAAGCCCGTACGAGCACTGCGGCAGACGCTGCACATCGTGCAAGACGTGGACAACGTCATCGCGCCGGGCTACCTGGCCGATGAGGCGCGCAACACGGAGCTGGAGCGGCGGCGGTACCTGGCGCAGGAGGGGCTCCAGCGATTCGCGGACCGGCTGCACGACGACGGGCACAGCTACCTGCTCTTCCTGGGGAGCGAGGACGCGCAGTGGTGGCGCACGTATCTGCAGTACCTGCAGGGCGAGTGGTGGGTGAATTGGCCGTGGAGCTATACAGTGCACAGCCGTTATATCCGGGATGTGAGGCTGCCGAACGAGGAGAAGAAGCCCAAGCTGGGCATACAGGGTTGAAAAGGGAAAGATAAAATCATTGGTTGGATATATATAAAAAGGACGAGGCGCATTGGGTATCGACAGGCTTGTCGGTTAATATCTCTGTACACTTACCATATAGAGCATTAGATAGGAGTATGAGCGGAAGGCGTTATGGAATGCCCTAGAGGGCTATTAATAGAAAAGTCTATGATAAATGTCAAGTTCGATTTGTGTTATTTATCAAACCCCTGATTCACCGCTCTCGACTTGCATCTCGCACTGTCTGCCTCTGACATTGTGAACGACGACCATGTTTTGTTCATTTAGAAATTTTGTGCTGTACTGGATTGTAGAATATTTTAATGCATGGCTTCTATACTTATTCGCATCTCTGCAAGTGGCATTCTATTGTCAATGTTTGGTTATTGATTTCACACGTCGAGACACTTGGCTTTCTCAATCGTCCTGAAACTATAATTTTCTTTGTGTAGTGAGTGGGCTGCATCTGAGCTTTATCCCGCTTCCCCGATATCTTTATTCACCGGAGTGTTGCTTTGTTAAACTAGAGGTTTAAGACAATGAAAACTTTTACTAGTTGGACAATGATGAATGCGAACTACGGTTACTTTATTCTGTCTTATTTACGTCTTAATTACATCATCCTGGGCTTCTTTAATTCGAGGCCGTTAAAACGTCAATGGGCTTGACTGGATGCATTCAATATATAATTTATCGTCAATAGTGTTGACCCTAAAATAATCCAATCCAATCAAGGAGTTTCGAGTTTTGTAAAGTTGGGGATGTTTCGTTTTCGATCCTCCTGAACGAAACAACTCCACATACCAACTCACTAGTTCGTATATAGTTGCTCACTATTAGTGCATTCCTTTAGTTTCATCTATATTGGCATAGTGAGCTGACGCTCATCATTCTTGCGTAGTTTTTAGTCTAAAAATAATGTCATAGCCATTCGAAGGATTCCTGAGACATGGTTTATTCCCGTCATAAAATTGGAGGAATGTCTCATCCTTGCCAGTTTCGCAAAGAGCCAAGCAATTCAGCGATCAGTTGACTAGCGTGTAAGCAAGCGCTTACTGTTTAACCCCGTGTATATGAATGCGATCGGCAATTTATAGCCTGTGAGATTGCCACGGAATGACGTTGCGTAATCTATGCCGCGAAGTGTTTCGCAGACTATATAAAAGCTAGCGACTTATGTTTAATTCGCACAACGACCAGGCGCAATTGTGCTATCCACAATATGAGACTTCCTATCACAATTGCTTACTTGAGTGCGGTTGCACAGGGCGCAATCAACATAACAGCCCACGAGTCTAAGCCTGATGATGCAGTTGTCGTGCCAAAAGACTTTGTCGGTTTTGGGATCGAATCAGCTTTTCTCAAGAATTTCGATAATGAATTCTCTGCGAACCTCGTGAGCTCGCTTGCCAATCGCATGAGCAAGCCACCTATCATTCGTATTGGTGGAACAAGCGGTGACTACTTTTTATTCGACCCCAATCAAAAGGCAGTAAAGAAATGTCTTAAGGGAAATTGCCCCAATGGCCATGACGCGACATATCTGCTTGGTCCCAGTTACTTTGACGGTTATAAGCGATTCAAGAACGCCAAAATGACCATCCAGGCCCCGGTTCAGAAACCAGTCAACATCACCAATAGTCTGGCATATGTATGGCATGCTTGGAACAGCTTGGGGCAAGGAGATCGGGTAGCCTCTATTGCTCTTGGAAATGAGCCGGAATTCATCCATTCAGGTCTTCAAGGCTACGTCAATGCCTCTCTCAGGATCGAAAACGCCATTGTGAAGAACTTGACCTTGAGTGGAGATGAGGCAGTTCTTTTTGAGATTGGAAATACAGCCAGTGGCACTATGACATCTGGCGATAACTACAACGTGTAAGCGTCAATGTTGGACTGATGCTGAATATTCTGACAATTCCTAGTGTCGACATCTTGAATGCCAACATCAATAAAAATGGCCGCGTTTCCACTTCAGCTGAACACTATTACCAGATATCTGGAACAGATCACCCTTGGTCAGATAAGCAGATGCAAAGTAAGTCATAGATATTATTACAGCAATGAAAGAAAAAGAAAAAAAGAATTACTAACACGGTTAGCGGATATGATCAATCACACGGCAATTACCAGCCGCTTTGACCTGTACACGCCCAGCCTCAAGGCTTCTCAGAAACGCAACATCTCATATGCGATAACTGAGGATGCGGCCGTGCTCGGAGGGGCTCCCGTCACTTTCAGTGGTGGCTTCGGATATTGTCTCTGGGCTGTCGACTTCAACCTGGCTGCCATGTCAAGGGGCGTGGCCCGTGTCGCCAATCTTGCCGGTCGACCCGTTGGCAAGCGTGTCTTTTGGGTTCCTGATAGCTCTGGCGGCAAAGATAACCCGGGCCCTCACGCTCGAGCGCCCTTCCCTGCGGCTATCTTTATTGCCGATTTCCTGGGGAAGACCCAGTCAGCTATCACGGAACTCGGCACGGGAAACGATTTGGTCAGTGCGTATGCCATGTATGACGAGAGCTCAAACAAGTTGCAGCGAGTGGCAATTGTCAACATGAATCTGTACAACGGCACCACTGCAGGCGAGAGACAGAAGACCACCTTTAAGGTGTCTGTTGGGAACTCGACAAAGGCTACAGTCAAGAGGCTTCATGCTGACAAGGGTGTCGCCGCAATGGGATACGATTTTGGCGGACCAACTGACAATGTCACCTGGGCTGGCGAGCAATGGAGCCATGATATCGATATGGGCAACGGCCACTTTGCGTCCGGGATTAAGGAAGACACCATCACCGCAAAAGATGGCATTGTTTCCGTGGTTATCCCTGCCAGCGAAGCGGTTATTCTTTTTCTTTAACCCTTTGAGGCTAGAAGAAAGCGGACATTCGGGATCAAGAACGGACATATCCTCCGCGCTCCGTCCGTGATGGCTCGATGGTGTGGGACCTGATGTATCATGTTGATCAGCACACGCTAGAATCACGATGGCAGTTCACCGTTAGGTGTCAACTAGCAAAGTCAATCATTGACCTGCATGAGCTAGCCATGCAGGAACTCTCCGAAAAACCGCTGAAGTAGAGATTTGACCCAATGGCTAGAAACACAATTGGTTGAAGGAATGATAAACTTTCCAGCATTATATATGATATACAGTAAATAACCAAATGATCAAGTTACACTATTTCATTCTATAGCTTTGTATTTATCTAAATGGTTTACCTTCTGCACTTTGTCAATGACGTGCATTCCGATGGCCGTGTCACCCACGCGATCCGAGCACCGGAGCAAAACATCACGGACATTAACCAAGTACGGACAATCGGCGGATTCTTTTTTAATTTATTGACACTAAAGAGACTAGGCTGTCTCGAGCGATGGCCTCGCACTAAAACAGTGAGGCGATCATGAAAAAACTGGAAACATGTACCAAAAACTGAAGATCAAAATAATTCCAAACGCATTTTCCGGCTGCAACAATCATACACGACCCGCATGTATTTTAGGAGCTGCTGCCAATCTGGTTGATGAGCCAAGCAGGAGCGTCGGACGAAGCAACGCCCTGGTACATCAAGTGGGCGGGGAGAATGGCCAGCGTGCCAGTGCAGACGGCGTCGCCAGTGTTGCAGTAGACCTTGGTCTTGGCCGCGGGGAAGTTGGGGATCTGGCCGTTGTTCTGCAGGTTCTTGGTGTAGCCGAAGAGGACGGCTCCCTTGACCTGCGCCTGGATGTTGGAGTTGAGGTTGGTGAGCGCGTTGCCAACGACGGCGGTTCCCTGGCTGCAAGGGCGTTAGCGTGGCTTTCATTTAAGGAATCAACCAACACTGACCTGTATCCACCGCACACGACCGGCGTGTTAGGGCACTTAGTGTTGGCCAGAGTAAACAGTCTAATGGCCTCGTTGATGGAGCCCTGGTCGGTTCCGGCGGGGAGGGCGTTGGGGGCTAGCTGGGCGGTATAAGCGTTGCCGATACCTTGGATCCAGACGCCGTTGTCGCCATATTTGTTGCTAAGGGCGCTGGCAACGAGAGGTCCAACGCTTGAGCCCTATTGAGATGTTAGCATTTTGTGAATCTGGCCGGGGCTGGTCAGACTAACCATGTTGCCCATCTCAGTAGAACCACGAGCAAAGATGAAGATGGCCTGGGGACACGAAGAGGCAGACCCTTGGTCGAGATCGTTTCGAGTAATGCCGAACTGACGCTCGTCGATGCTGCGAGTCTCCTCGTTGACAGGAAGGCCTACCGCGAGGGTAGCGGCGACACTGAGAATGGCGAAGAACTTCATGTTGAAGGTATTGAAGAATAGTTTGCAAGTGTAGAAGCGAAAGATGTGAAAGTGAGTGATTAGTGTGAATGGAAGTGCCGAATGATCTGAGCTATTGGATATTCATCTCTGGAGGCGAGACTCTTGTAGCTTATATACATGATCTCGATGAATGCTGAAGTTATCCAACATACATCCCCCTTTCCTAGTCCACGAGCCAAGCCAGACGTTCCTAGGTTGTCCCCGCAAACCACACTATGGAATGGTCGTGCGCATGACGGGACCTGGCCGACTAGCGGTTTCTGTGACAGGTTGAGGCTGTCAAAAAAAGGACTATGATCATCTCTCAGAGCTTTGCTTTCGCAAGGAGTTCCCAAAGTGGCATTTGCTAACCCAGCATCTGTCGACCGCGCCGCAACACCATGCCCCAGCAATCGGCGCTCACGGCAGGCTTGAACAATGCCTCGGCTCTCATTATGCGGGCCTATCCACAGAGCAATTACTGTGTGAATTAATGAGTGCCGTTGCCGATCGTCATGTTTTAGCTTGACGACCTGAAGCAAACCCTGCAGCTCTCCATGATGGCTACAGCTGTGGCTGAGACACGGCGAGGGCGACCTATACTCCAAGAGTCGACAGCAAAAGAAAATACGAACCAGGTCCATGCTGCGGCCCTAAGGGTCGATTGCCGAACTTCCATGGTTTGACTCGTGCTTAATGGGCCAAAACGGCGCTACTGGGAGCTAAGCCTGAGAGGAGGTCGGGTCTATCCTAGAGTGAAACACCTCGGCTACCCCTCGATTGGCCGCAGCAGTTCGGACGAACCCATATCCCAGGAATCAAAAAGCTCGACAAGCTTCTCCGAGGCTTCCATTAATCGCCCTGAAACAACGCTGGCAGGTTTTCGAGGCCCAAACACGCGATCGTGGTTCGGCTCGCTGGTCCAAGGCGCCGTCATAAGCCAAGGCCGCCACGGCTGAGCGACATCGCCTGATGTTTAATGCTGACTGACCATTTGAGGCACAGTTCTACAATCTAACCCATGTAGGAGGCACTGTAGTACTTGGGAAGAGTGTAGGTTTTCTGGTGGCCATGGATGAGTTGGAATACCTGCCCATGTAAACCACGTGGATGGGGCGACAGTACCGTGCCGTTGGGAAACCCATGCTTCGCGGGCCCGATTGTCATTGCTATCGCTGTTTTTGTTCATGCACTGTCGCCTCCGCTGGCGTTTAAGCTCTTAGCGTTATGGATGACACGCGAAGAATGACACAATGTTTGGATTTCCGAAACGAGTAAGTGCTCTAACGACTTTGAGAACTGATTTGCCCATGTTAACTCCACTACGCCTCCCCCAGACTCCAGACTCCCGACCCTGTGCTTCCCCAAGAGGCAAATGGCTTTACCATTTTCGCTTCTTCTTTATCTCCTTGGCGGCCATCTTCCTTGTTGGCAGGCCTTCAGGTGCTCCGGGCGCACTGTCTTGGCTGGGTCGCCATCCTCGAGAGCCCGCAGATAGTCCTTGTGAACTTGGCCATTCAGTGCCACTCCCTTCTTCAGGTATATGGGATCTTGCTTGCAGAATGGCCGCCTGTTCAAGGGGTTGTCGCACTCTGTTGCCACGAAGATGACTTCTCCCTCGGCCTCGCCATGCCGGTTCTGCCATACCGTCGATGCGCACACCGACTTGTGCTTGACGCCGGTGCACCAGGACCAAATGAATGCGTGCAACCTCTTCCCTTTGGAGCTGATGCCGCAGGAGCTGATTCTCTTGTTAGTTCTGTGCGGCTCTTTGGCGAAGGGTTGACTCACTGGACTTGGAACGGGACAAATGTCCAGTAGCCGCATTCATCTTCCAGCCCTACCGGCTTGTCGCGCAGTACAGACGTGGCTGTCATGTTTGGGTCCTTGAAATTGAAGTACGACTTCGAAGTGATGAACTTCTCCGTGATCGAAAGAGCCCATGGCTGGGGTATAATTGCGGCCGACAACCCTCGGTTGAGCACGCAGGGCCCCCTCTCGCAAAAGCTACCGTCGAAAGGAACCTCTTTGCCATAGTCCCAGTAGGTGTATGCCTCGCAGTATCCTTGGCACTATCAAACGTCAGCACATAGCACTAGAAGGGTGTTTTGTTCGTTCCTACATCGGCTTCGGGATTTGGTTTGCACCTGGTATTGCCCCTGCCCATCAACATTTTGGGGAGACAGCCGTGGAATTCCTGTCCAGAGTCAGTTCTGAATGAGTCTGCAGCGCTCGAAAATCAAGGGATCCTGACCTTGCCCTCCTCAATCGCACGCGGGTTGAAGCATGGCTTCCCCTTCATAAACTTGAGGGCGTCTTTGTGTTTTAGATTTGAGCGAGAGAGTGCCCCCGCCCTGTGGTCGCCACGAGCCGATAGCGCAAATACCATGACGGCGAGCGCGAAAACTTGGAATATCCCCCCAAGATTCATTTTGGGCAGTTCACGTGTTAACTACTGGAGACGTTAGGTATTAGCCAGCTCTCTGTCAGTTACCGTCTTGGGCTGTCTGAAGGAATAAATGACGATTGGAAAATAATGAAAGGCGTGTTTGATAAAGTTACCGAAGACTCAATGAGGGTGCTTTTATCCGAGGCAACGATCAAGAACGCTGAACCAAATAGGTATATTACTGGTACTGGATGCATCTACCCTAAAGATATTTTACAACCATTCATATTTAAACTCTTTTGCAAAGCTTGTGACCATTTTCCTATCATAGCTGACGTGAACAATTTTCTCGGGGGACTAGGGATATCTCTACGAACCTATAACATTGCTTCAACATTTTAAAAGATCTCGATTACAGGGGTTGCTTCGTAAAAGCTCCCCAATCCCGATAAATCTGCATCGCCTTCGTTATCTCCAACATAGTTCGAGTGTGTCGATACGCATCAAATCTTCCAGTCTACTTGAAGTCAAATCAACATGTTCATCGCAGAATTCCCGGTACGCCCATGAATGAAGAAACCTAACTCGAAAACGTGGAACTCGACCACACTGCACTGCTAGCAAGAAAAATGGCACAGCGGATTATGCAGGCCCTGCAAATGCTCCACGCTTGCCTGTGGTGTGGTACTTGGCAAATGCCAAACCTATAATCTCCTCGCCTCTTCCTCGGCACCACTGATCTCTCGCATGCATCGCCGCTTAATTGAATTTTAAATTGGTCTACGCAGATCTAGGGCAGACCAGGTACAGCATTACCAAAGGACTACGACTCCGTATGCTGTGTTACTTCTACTAGCTAGATGCAAAACGGCCTGCCCTTGGCAAAATCAGCAGGCCCATCAAACCGTCAAAATGATTTAGTTTAAGATAATTGCCGAAATAGGACTCCAAGAGACGGACAACTTGGTGATGAGACTTCTCAAGCTGGTGTCATTATTCTTGGGTAACTTTGGCCTTCCTTTGGTATTAACCTGCGACATGATATCATAGGCATTTCGGACATCAGCGATCGGTTGGCGAGGGAAATGGAGGCGGGGTCCTCAGGAAAATGGGAGACTTTTCTCGATTGCTTTTGAGAAAAGCAAAATAGGGTTCTTGTATTGTTATTTGTCGGCGAAGGACCGAGGGCATCGGTGGTTCAGATGTCTCCGTAGGTGGACGGAGTGTGTGCTAAAGTGATGAGCCAAAAAGTCTGACAACACCTCGCGGCGGGCGACCCACCAATTCAACAAAATAAATAAAATAAACCCGCATAAATGATCTGACGAGCAATAAGATTAGGTTCATTCTTTTAGGTCATAGATTGAAAAACTGGAGTGGTTGCAACCGAAAGGTGACAGACACTTTTCGCACACAATTTTAACAAGACAGCCAGCAATGGAAAAACTTCTATAGTAGTTTATAGGACGGATGGTACAAGTCTGAAAAATGAGGAACCATTCCTACGTGAAGGAGTAAAAAAGAGAACATCTCTCTCTCTCTCATCCAAGTAAAAAGAAAGTAAATCTGCACAAAATGCAAAAAGACATGTCGGTGGAGAGGCTCGAACTCTCGACCTTTGGATATCCCTGACCTTTGGCCAAGTCATACTATGAGACCAACGCTCTAACCAACTGAGCCACACCGACCTGTTCTCTTTGTTGCAGGAGGAGGTCAAAGATTAACCTAACAAGGCCGTGTTGCAAGTGCCTGTTGTGTTGTCGAGACAAGGTGGGGAAGCATGTGTCTCACCCAGCCAGAGAGCACGCACCCCCACCTCGCCCTCTCGCCCTCGCCTTTCGCCCCCTCCGCGCGGCGATCGCCCATCGCTCATCGCGCCCATCGTCATTCGTCCAGACGCCCTCGCGGCGACTTGCACACAGGATGCGCTGCGCCACGGAGGTCCACGCATCCTCTCACTAAGCTTGTTTTCTTCCGGCGCTGTTGGTGTGCCTCTCCGCCGCACATGGCGCTCCACTCCTTGAGTTTACGGGGCTTGGTTTATTCGGGTGCCTGCTGTGCGTATGCGAATGCGATCTGTCCGACGGGCAGCCATCACGATATAAGGATGTGGACGGGCCCGCCCCAAGATGGATGGATTCAAGACACAGACAGATCAGAGCAGATCAACAAGCACTCTTAAGCTTAAAGCAATATAACTTTTTGACTTTTTCTTCTTCCATTTAATCTGCTCCCTGTCTCCCCCATCTTCTCTGTCCAACTTGGAGAAGATCCATATCAAGACCGACTTACACGTCGCCACTTACACAATACCACCTCCACCTCCACCTCCACCTCCCTCCAAAATGAGCATCTACTCTGCCTCCAACCGTTCCATCGAGAACATCGACCCCCTCAAGCAGGCCGCCCAGGTCCCTCTCCCTCCCTCTTACACGCCCCGCGACGAGACAACGCCCCAGATGACGCCCACTCCCTCCGTCGAGCAGCACAACGAGAAGGCCCGCGGCCCCGTCACCGGCAAGCCTACCATTGGAGAGCGATTCCACAGGCTCAGCTCCAAGGCCGGATGGCCTCTGAACAAGGCTGCCAATGTCATCGGCGCTGAGGGATGGTGGCCTACCAGCATGGACAAGGAGTGCAACAAGGCCGCTCGCATTCTCCACTCCTTCACCCGTACGTATCAGCCATCTTCACTTACACTTGCATCACCGCTAACACGTCTCAGAGCTCAACACTTCTACTCCTCCCAAGGGCAGCGGCCCCATGCACCCCACCGGCCTGACCAAGAAGTCCATGGTCAAGATCCCCCCCGCCGTCCTCCGCAACTGCAAGGGCCTCGCCATCTTCAACGTTCTCCGCGCCGGCGCTTGCCACAGCTCTCTTGCAGGCGGATCTGGAGTCGTTGTTGCCCGCCGCGAAGATGGCACCTGGTCTCCCCCCTCTGCCTTCATCGTCACCACCCTCGGCGCCGGCTTCATGTTCGGTCTTGATGTCTACGACTGCGTCTGCGTTCTCAACACCCAGGAGCAGGTCGATGCCTTTGCCAGCCCCCGAGTGTCCCTCGGCGCCGAGGGATCCATCACCATGGGCCCGGTCGGCACCGGAGGCCATGTCGAGTCTGCCGTCAGCAAGACCGCCAAGCCCATGTGGAGCTACATGAAGAGCCGCGGACTGTGGGCTGGTGTTCAGATCGACGGTACCATCATCCTCAGCCGTGCCGATGCCAACGGTCTCTTCTACAATGAGCGCGGCATCACCGCCCGCCGAATCCTTCGCGAGGACGTCGCCTGGCCCATGGGTGCCAAGCCCCTCTTCGAAGTCCTCCGAGCCCTCGAGGGCCACGGCAACTTTGACCGTGCCGTTGTCCAGGAGGTCGGCATGGTGCCTCCTCCCGGCGACATTGTTTCTGACAGGCGCATGTCTGCTTCCACAGTATCTGAGCGCGAGCGCACCGTCGAGGAGAACAAGCCCTACACTGACGAGCCTCACGGCGAGACCCTTCCCCAGTACAAGGATGAGGACAAGCCTCAGTACAAGGACGAGGATGAGGACTACGACATGGTGGATGAGAAGGCTCGACTAGCCAAGTCGGGGTACTAGATTAACTTTATGAGGCGTTTGGGAGGTTGTTTAAATCGGTTGTTTTCATTATGTTTGAGCATGTTTTGATAAGAATGGTTCGGTACAATGGCACAAGTTGGGTTGTTTTTAGATTGGAGTGTTTGCATCCATTAGCCACTTGGTATTAATCTACTCTTGTTCAATAACTTTATGTGCACAACTTCTGTGAATCACTGGACAACGCCATTCTATAACCTAGACCATCAGACCATATCCAGACCCATTGACAGATTCTAGACAATTCCAATTTTTTTCGGGGGAATTGGCGGTTCAGCGTGGCGTATAATGATTGCGTAACCTTGCAAGCCATGTGAGCCACCCACTTGTTGCCTAGTGACTATGCAATAGTTTGCATTAGCGAACGAGGCCTAAATTAATATTCAAAGAACGCGTATGCAATGTCAATAGTCTGTGTGGAAATTAACTGAAGCCCAAGTTTGGTGAACTGGGATTGAAAACGCCCTGCTAGCGGAAAGGTGTCGTGCTTCGCTTCATTGTAAGCGTCCCTGTTGAATGGAATCTGCCGTAGTTAGCGCCTGGACGAAATGGTAGCACGCCACTTGCACAACGAACATATTTTAACCGCATATTGCATTTTTACGAACAGGTGTAAATTCTTCCGGCATAACTTTGATATAGATGACCGATACATCACCACTTTTCCGCTACCAGGACAGCTAACATCACCAACTACCTGGTTTGTCTCCCTAATTCCTATATCCTAAGAATAATGCGTATCCTGCCTGGTCTCTTTCATTCGAATATATATATGTAGCATTTAGACGCGGTCGGTGTATTTCCTGCTGCTGCCCTACAAACACACTTTTGCGATTGGCTCCGATAAGATCAGCCAGACATCTCCGCTTTTGGCAAATGTCGCAGCATACAATACGTGAGACTGCCGTAATCAAATGCTTCACCAATCATTTTCTTCGTCGGCCGCAATTCTGCAAGAGAACTGCGCAGTTTAATCCTCCAAATAATAACCCATTCTCAGCATGGCTGCCGAAAAGACCCCGTTCGCCTTCTACGGCACCCTCATTCATTGCCCCGCCCTGGGCAGCATTGATATACTCGAGCAGGCCATCCTCACTGTAAATCCTTCCGATGGCCAAATCCTCGCTGTAAAACCCAACATCCCCAAGGACCAGGTCGAGAAGACTCTCGAAACCCTCGGGGTCACGTCCGACCGCACGAACCATCTGCTTCCAGGCCAGTTCCTCATCCCCGGCTTCGTCGACACCCACAACCATGCGCCGCAGTGGATGCAGCGCGGCCTCGGGCAGGGCATGCACATCCTGGACTGGCTCTCTGGCGTCACCTTCCCCAACGAGGCGCGGTTCCAGGACCCCGGGTACGCCCGCCGCGTCTACGGGGATCTGGTGGCGGGTATGCTCAGGCAGGGCGTCACGACGGCGAGTTACTACGGCTCCTTGCACGGTGAGGCTACACGCATCCTTGCCGATACCGTCCTCGAAAGGGGGCAGCGGGCGTTCGTGGGCAAGTGCAACATGAACCGGAACTCGCCAGACTACTACCGCGATGCAAGCGTTCAAGAGTCGCTAGAGGAAACGGAAAAGTGCATAAGCCACATTCACACTATTGATCCATCGCATAGCCTTGTCAACTATGTCATTACCCCTCGATTTGCAATCTCCTGCGAGGCGGATCTTCTAAGTGGCCTGGGAGCCATTGCATCTCGCAACCCGGATCTCCCCATCCAGACTCACTTCAACGAGGCCGAGCAAGAGGTCAACGCCACACTCTCGCTTTTCCCCAACTTTAGTAACGAGCTAGACTTATATTCTCACTACGGTCTCCTCACGTCCAAATCCATTCTGGCCCATTGCACAATCATGACCGATGCCGAGACCCAGGGCCTGGCTGAGCTCGACTGTGGCATTGCCCACTGCCCGACGGCCAACATGACAGTCGGCGGGGGCTTCATGGCCGCGCCCGTGCGAGACTTCCTAAACCGCGGGATCAAGGTTGGCCTCGGCACCGACTCAGGGGGTGGCTTCTCATCGTCCATTCTGGATTCCATGCGGCACGCTCTGATTGCCTCCTTTTCCAGAGAGGCGACATCGGCAGGTCGCGAGAAGGGATTGACTCTGGAGGAAGTCTTTTATCTGGCCACCATGGGGGGAGCCCGGGTGATGGGTATGGAGAAGAGGATTGGCAACTTCGAGCCTGGGAAAGAATTCGATGCCGTTGTTGTAGACATGAACAACGCTAGAGGTGGAGTAAATGCGCCCCTTGAGGAGCAGGATGGATTGCGAAGAGTTTTTGATAAGTTTCTCATGACTGGAGACGATAGAAACATTGTTCAGGTTTTGGTTAAGGGCAGAACAGTACATGCTTCATAAGGATATTCGATCCAATACATAAATACTGGTTCCCAAACAACCTAGGCTAGGTGCGAGTGCCTTTATGCACACTGCATTAGAGAACTCAAGCACATTAGGCGAGTTTGGACAAACAAATTTGAATATGAATTCTGATCATCTATTTTGCAGTATTCTATTCTAATATAATAAAAAGCAAACGCCGTGCCATGTCGCTTGTCCCAGTTACAAATCAGGCTGGATCCCGATTGTCAAACTTTTAAACACATTAAAGAAAGTATGTACAAGAAAGGTATTATATATCCGTCTAATCAGTAAATCAGTAATCAGTAGAGAGAGAGCCCGGGTTTGGCATATGCTTGGCGCGGCTGCGCACCCTGCTGTTGTACTTGGGCGTCTTATCGCTGATAGTGTCGTCATCGTTGCTAGTTGAGCCAGGGGCGCACTTGGCGTCGTTCCAGGCGACGTCGTGCGTCTTTCGCCACTGCTCCTGCACGTCCTTGGTCATGAGCTGGGTGTAGAACAGCCGGCAGTTGGCTGCTTGGTAGCGAAACTGCAGCGGGTAGCCGTCGAGCTTGTCCTCGGTGTAGCCGTTCAGGGCGTTGACCCGGCCGCCGCTGTTTTCCACCACCAAGGGCAAGAGGGGAGCATCGGTGAGAGGGGGGAACACATCGCCAGCCGCCTTGACGGCCTTGACATCGTCCTTGTTCTTACGGATGGCGCCGTAAAAGTCGTTTGTGGCAGTGCGGATGTCGCCAAAGTACGAGAGGCGAGTGCCCTTGACGCCACCCATAGCCTGCATGGCTGATCGGAGAGGTCGACCACCCAGAGCCACAGTTCGAATGTTGTGGTTGTGAGTCAAAAGCCCAGTGAAGATGGTGCAGGCAGAGGCGCAGGTGCCGTCTGTGATGATGACAATGTTCTCGGGCTTGAATGTGGCCTCGTGGACAACGGTGTACTTTTCATTCTCTCCATTGATGTATGCAGGAATTTTCGCGTCCCATGGCACCTCCTTGTCCTCCTGGAATGCCGCGGTGACGTTTTGACCACCTGCATGGTAGGGTCCGTACCACTCCTTGCCCTTCATGATCTGTTCACCTTTGGAGTTGATTGGGTAGTACGTGGTCTGGGTGATGAGAATGTTGACGAGGACCTCGTAGTCGACCTCGGAAGCGACTTCGAGCGCATCGTTGGCGCGGTATCGGTCCCAGATGGTGAACTTTCCCTCGGGGAAGAGGAGGCGGTAGACTTCGTTGGCGAGGTACACGGAACCGCCACCGTTGGAAGACATGTCGATGATGAGCTTGTCTCGCTTCTCCTTCTTGGCCTTTTCCAAAAAATCAGTCACCACCTTCCGGCCTTCGAGAATGTATTCGGTAAAGTTGAGGTTGGCCACCATGTCTGAACCCCCACCGACCGGCAAGAAGCTCAAGATGGAGAGAACTGCAGTGTCCTTGTAGTCATCACCTTCAAGAAAGTAGCCGGCAATGGAACCCCTAGAATGTTTCACAACGGGTTCGGGATAGCCAGCCATGTCTCCATCCCCGGAGCTGGAGCGGCGAAGCTTGGCCTTGGAGTTTTTCTTGGAATCGTCAGAGGGGATTTCGAAAGCCTTCTGGAAGTCTTCACCAGACTCGATGTTTGTGAAGTCGGCAGTCGGGTAGAAAACGATGCTGTTGTTGAAGACCCGCGAGCTGTCGTTTCGGAACTTGACAGTGTACGAGTCGGGGATCTCAAACGAAGAGTAGGTTGAGGTGCCAGCGGAACCAGAAGCGGTACGCTGGATAGTGGAGAAGAGTCCGTTGAATTGAGCATCGGGGTCCTGGAAGTTGCCTACATTGTACACTGCATCGTTTTGGAGCCATTGGTTGATGGGAATGCCATTGATGCTGGAAACAGCAGACGGTAGGTAGTCCAGCTTGCCATGGTTACCACGCATAACATCGACGGTCATGAAAACTTCCGGTAGGTGGAGGCCATTAGTAGAAACGGACACGAAGTCAAGGTCTTGGCGGAAAAACTGGAGGGTGTTGAGAATGGCGGCTGGGTAGTCGAAGTGGTTGTCGTTGCAAGCAGCAAACTGACTGGTCAGCAATAATCCACACGCGATGCCAGGTACACTTACAATTGAACGCAGCTCAGTCATGAATTCATACTGTGACTTGTATCCATCCTTTTGGAGCTTGGCCTTGACGGCCTTGAGTCCACCAAAGACGTCGACTCCCGGAAACAGATATTCCTCTGGGGGGTTGGCGAGGACCTCGAGTGTGCTTTGGAACTGGATAAAGGGCTCGAGGTAATCAATGAGGGCGAGATTACGCTCCTTTGCGAGAGGCACCGATTTGAGACAAGCAATGCCTACTGAAGGAGGAACATCAACAATTGGGGCCTTTCCGAGCTTTCCACCCGCGGCCTTGTACGCTGTTGAAAGCACCTTGCATGGATGGGCATCTCGGTCTTGGAGGTCTCGTTTAAACTGTGTGACGGGCTCTTTTCGTGCATGGTGCATAAGCTGGTGAGGCTCCAAGGCGGCTGTCAAGCCGGCAAGGGCCAGGAGGCCAAGCTTGGGGATCATGACAGCTCAAGGACAAGAAAATGAAATGGAAATGCTGCCAAACAACCCAAAGCAACAAAGACAAGAGGGAAGAAAAGTTGGGAGAGATCGACAGGACCCAGATGGATTCTGCAGTCCACAGGGAGGTCATCCTGTATTATACACACCATCCTTTTTTTCCCCCGGCGGGTCGACGAACGCCAACGAGCCCAGGACGCAGGCACGGGAGACAGCGACTAGAGACAGGAAGCCGACGCCATCGGCCAGCTTCATCCCAGCTCCGTGGCGCAGACGCCGGGACGGTTCCACCAGGAGAAGCAGGCCAGAGGGGCCCTCGAGAGGATGGCGGCAGGGCTGAGCTCCGCTAATGGACAACAGGTCATGCAAGGTCCCGTCTAGTTATGCTTGGTGCTGACTGTGAAAGAGTCCTGGGACACCCATGCTCACAAAGGTCACCGAAGGCTGAACAAAGAATGTGCTGCTCTCGTGACTGTGCAACTCTCACTCTCTCGGGCTCCAGTCTTGTCGGACAGTTTTCGCCTTGTCCGGCCGGTGCGAGCTGTTCTTTGTTCCGCATGTTGATCTCCCGCTTCCATAAACATGCCGAGTCTCCCTCTCGTGGACAGTTCCACAAGCAGTCAACTCGGCTGCACCGTCACACATGTCTGGTCAGACCACCGACAGTTGCCAAGTCTACGACTCCACGTGCAGCTCCCCTAGTGACCTTCAGTGACCTTCACCTTGAGACTCTTGGTGGATAGCCGTGATGAGACTGTCCCGGGAACCCAACAAAGGCGGCGGCGGGGCTTACGGCGGACGGTGGATGACCAAGATGGCTATTTTTACTCCCCCACCCGCCACTTGGAACTATTAGCTGCCACGGCGTGCTAAGGTACGTGGCCCCCCGTCGCGGAGATGTCATCCCTGTCAGAGCGGTCCCCCGTAGGACGCAGATGGCGTTTGTTTGCCTTGGAACCCTCCGGGGGGCCGACCAGTGCCGCGGCCTAGTCCAATAACCTTGAGTTGACGGCCGGTCCTTATTTCTGACTGGGGATCTGCGCCGCTTCATTTGCATATCTGCCGTGAAGAGAGCGCTCTGCGCGCTGCGTGCTGTGCAAAGATGTATCCTTTGGGCACCGCTGGAACATGGTGATCGGCTGGTGATTGATTGCCCCAGCCTAGGCGCCCAGGCTTGTTGCGGGATGGAGTCCCCCCCGTGAAGATCACAACACAGCGGGTTGCATCCGTCACCTACAACACATCAACACACCGCAGATCGAGAGCACATTTTCCCCCCCCCTTGAGCGCGCGCGGCACAAGCCACTTGCATTGGCTGCCGCCGACGCTGCATATTTTCTTCTTTAGCGCCTTAGTCTAGGGCTTATCGTTTGAGGGCTGTGGAGGGCAGTGAAGGCTGGGCGCGACGAGTGGACACTGGAGCCCGAGCAGCACAGCGGAGCCCGTCGCTGACGGCTGGCGGTTGGTTGGCGGTTGGTGGTTGGCGGCCCCATGGCCCCTTGTCCTCTCTTCCTTGGTTCGGATGCCCAGCCGGTCGATCCCTGGAGCGGCCACATTATTGGCCCCGGGGAACGATTCATGTCATCGCTGATCGGGACGAAATCTTGCATCGCCAGTTTCAGATTTCAGGGGGAAGCAACTTTGACGTCTCAGAACCTTTTATATTTTCTTATTTTCCTTCCTCTTCTGCTTCTCTGACACGCCATGTCGCCATCCCATTCCTACGCTGTGGCAATGCAGTCTCAAAATCCCGCAGGCCATCTGTCCGAGCAACACATGACTGAATCAGCCCCCTAGCGCGACCATTCATTCCCAGCCTAACTAGCGACTCCATGGGTATACGTGTTGGGATGACGAAAGTACTTAAAAATTATTATACAAGGACGCTATTCAACACACTATCTGCTCATCCTCCCGATGTCCACACATGCAGTGAGAACCACGGTCTCGTCTTAGCCTGATTATTTTTGACTGGCTTGGCCCCCATGGCGCCGATTATGCTGCGACTAGATGAATGTGATGTACCCAGACGAAGCCAGTCACTACCTAAAATCAAAATCGCCTTTGTCGCAACAACGCCAAGTCTATTGAGTAGCCTTCAAATGGGGACCAAGAACTTGTTCCCTATTCTGGGCTTCTGATCTCAAGCCACCAGTCTCTTGTGCCTCGTTAGCAAGACGCCAAGGCAGATAGAAACCTTGGCGATTTAAATCCGATGGCCTTAGCCTAGACGGCCATCACAATAACCATGAAAGATATTTTTGGTAGGCCTTCGAAATAGCCGACTGTGGCGCCAGCTCCCTCTTCCGTGCTTGCTCGTCCAAAAATGCCTTTTCCTCGCGATCAATGACATCCTTGCCAGTATAAAAGTCGGCACTTTGAGGCCTCACCCTCTGACTCTTTGTCACCAGCTTGTGTGTAAATATTAAAACAAGGTAAATGGGAATCCCGATGTAGCCAGTTATCACGTCAGTCCAGTTGACTGGAGATGCCAAAAACGCCGTGAGATGCTTGGTCAAAGCAACGGTGCAGCAACACCCAAGCGCAATGTAACTACCAACGAGGCCAAATGGAGCGACGTAGGGCATCTCAGCATTCTGGATCCCTTGGATCCGTCTTGCTCGGAGAAAGCAAATGTGTGTGACAAGAATGGAAATCCAGCTAAGCAAGCCAAAGATGGTGACCATGTTGACAAACTTGCTAAACACTTCCTTGGTGCTATTTGCAACAGTCATGAATGCCAAAAGACAAAACATGGCGGATGTCCCAAGCGCAACAAATGGCACTCCACGGTCGTCAGTCCTTTTAAAGATTACAGGTGCATCTCCATCTGATGCAAGCCCGTAAAGCGTACGACTGGCAATGTAGAGATCCGAGGTGGCACCCGAGAAGATAAAGACGACTATACAGCCGTTGATGATACTCGGAAGCAGTTTGAAGCCCGCCATCTTGACAGCCACGACAAAGGGTGAGGCTGAAGCCCCAACTGAGGTACCCTTCGTGGAAAACAACAGATCCTTCGAGTTGTATGGGATAGAAAGCCCCAGAAGAAACACACTCAGGCAGTAGAAGAAGAGGATTCGAAAAAACGTAAGCCTGATGGCCCGCGGGATCGACTTGCGCGGGTTCTGGGCCTCGCCCACCGTCACTCCAACCAACTCCGTCCCCAGGTATGCAAACGTCGCCACCACCATCGTCGACCACACGCCCAGAAACTTGGCCAGCGCGGGGGATGACAGGTTCCACTTCTCGTCGACGGCAAACGCTCCTGGATCGTGCCAGTACCGAAACCCGCGCGGGTCGCCGTCTGGTCCGTCGCCGACAACAATGACTAGAGTCAGGATGATGAGGGCAACGAGGACAATGACCTTGAAGCTGGAGAGCCAGAATTCGAACTCTCCAAAGAAGCGCACACCGAACCAGTTGATGAGGACGATGGCCACCAGAATCGCCACCACAAAAACCCCGGGGTTGATCTTGGTTCGAGGGGCCCAGTACTCAAGCACCATGGCGCCGGCCGTGATTTGGTTGGGTGTCACCACAATGTATTTCATGTAGTATCTAGATATTGTCAGTACAAGTTATAACTATATCATATGCACATAATTCTTACGTCCAGCCCGTCGCAAACCCAAGCGATGGATCGCAAAACCTCGTTGCGTACCCGGTGAACCCAGCAGACATGGGCAGCCACGCAGCCATTTCCCCCAGGGCCGTCATGACAATGTACACGAGGACACCCATTATTGTATATGAAATGACAACAGCTCCCGGTCCGGCTCCGGCCAGGGCTTTTCCCGTTCCCAATAGGAGACCCGTGCTCAAGGCGCCCCCGATGGCAATCATGCTGATATGCCGCGCCTTGAGGCCGCGCTGCAGGGCAGACTTTGAGTCGGTCTCGATCCCACGGACATTTTGATCTTTTCCAGCCTCTGTAGGTGTATTTTCGGGTCCCTTTTCGGTATCGGCGTTGGACGCAAGGCATGGGGCCGGTTCTGCCCTGATGTCGGACATTTCGTCGTTGATGGCGATGACAGTGGGATTAGATACAGGACAATGCGATATAACCCCGCTGAGTGGTTTTCCATTGTTAGACGTGTTTCTCAATCCAATTCGGAATGGTACAGAGTTGCAGCTTGTTTGGGTCGCATAAACAAAAAGTCTAAGTATGCAGTTGGCGGCGTGCAGCAGTCACCGTCCAAGTACTCGGCGTCCAACTCAATTTCATTGTGCGCTAGGATTTGTTTTGGATTTCATACTGTCTTCGTTCCATCGTAGAATTCATCTGTCCAAGACAGTACTTTGACCGCCCAGCCTAGTCCTCCCAGAGTTACTAACACAGCCTTGATAGACTCCTATCCAGAAGCGTTCCGGTCATTCATTGAACCATGTATCACTTGCCGCCCTCTTTTTCACCCTTCTTCTCAGCTGCTTCTCTTTCCTTTAGCTGAGTCGCCTGTAGGGGATTCACCCAGCAATTCCGGTTGCGATAGGGTGATTTTGGGCAGAGGAGTGCATGCCCTTGAGTGTCACCGCAATCTGGGCATGGCTTGTTTTCCTTTGCCGGCTGGTCGCCTTTGGGTATGTCGTTGCTATTCATGGTGAGAAAACGGGCACGTCTGCAGTGCGCGAATATTTGATGGCGTGATGAGATTTTAAGAATCATCAAGAATTGGGAGAGCAAGATAATGCGTCAACAGTGATGCGTCATCCGAAGTGGTTTAGTCACATCAATCGGCACGTGCTTATTCGTCAACGAACGTCGTGTGCCCTACCTTTTCCTCTTGGTCTTGCTTTACTGAAACACCAGAAACCATCGCTGTTATAATGGTGACGAAGCAACTGCAGCTCAGATGAGTGCATCGCCATCTATCATCCACAGTCCTCCGTAGAAACCGTATGTCGGCCTCGCCACTCAGAGCTAAGATCAAGGTCTAGATTTATCTACTCACCCTTATAACCTATTATGGGATAAATGAGCCACCAAGGACTGCGTAGCTCCCCAAGCTGAAAAGCTTCGTGGCATTGTCGTAAAATACGGCTTAGATAACTGACTAGAGCCCGCTCCAAAATGTAAGCAGCCAAGTTAGACCCAGTTCAAGTGCCACAGATGCCATTCTCATCCCGCACCTTCATTGCCATATCAGTAGTAGTCCATTTTCCATTAAAATCCTAGCTCAATCTTGTTAAAGCAGGCTGGATAGGCAGCGACCATTATATTCGTGAGAGAAACCCAGTCAAATCTGCCGGGTTTGAGCTTCATTCAGAGCCAATCTACCAAATAACCGTAAACGTGGCTATAACAGTCTATCGTAGCATAATCATAAAGTAGAAGCTTCTCTTTCAGGTCACTGTCGAAGTATCAGTCTTTCAAAATGACCGCCTGGCCTTCCTGAATGAAGATTGGCACTGAATGGCTTATCCAGTCAAGCACCGTGATCATGGATAGCCACGTCATCTATGGTCAGGCTCAGGAATTAGACCCATCTCTTCAAGCCAAATACCACATCAGGTAAAATACCTCATCTTCCATGGGGAGAGCCACCACTGCCAATGCAAATTTAAGGTAGTCTGAATAGTTTCCCTATTTCTCTTCACCACGGCATAGATGTAATCAACTATGCCCGAAAGCAAAACGAGTGATGATATCACTTCCTCAATCCTAAACAATGACAGACCGGGAAGCACTGGCCAGAGACATTTAATTAAAATCTTGGCAGGGATAGCCTCAAACGAAAAACCAAGCTGCCATGTGATTTCGGCGTCATTTAACTTGTCCCACGGACCTATCACGTCAAATCATCATGTTTTAAAGACTGATTGGGCCAGTCATGGATACACCCGGAGTGGGTGAAATCAACGTCATGCCGGGATGAAGCCTTCTCGGCGGTGGCCCTTTGACCAGATGTCGGTATTAAGATTTACCTTTATTAATAACCACCTTCTTGCCGTGACGAATGCCGGCCAGAATATCAACATCAGCCAAGAAACCCAAAAACACAAGTGTTTCCAAATCGTTTCCGAAGATGAGAAAATCGCCAAGGCGGCTCTTCCGACGTTCTTGAGACGTCCAGCCACACAGCATACGTATCATCGCGTCTTGGCTTCGCTTCTGCCGCTTAGGAAGCGGTTATGCAAGATTAGCCTGGGCATCCTTGGAAACGGCTCGGGAAGTCAAGGGAAGCCTGCCCAACCTTGTTGAGAGGGAGGCCGAAATTTCGTCTCACTCAGAGCGACATCGATTGGAAGCCTCCACCTGCGATTCATCTTTACATCAGATGTGCACACGATCAACTCGACGTCAATTCATCACTAGTTTAAGCAAATATCACTCCCAACGTAACACAGTTTAACCTCAGTCACCATTTCACACAAGGTCCTTCCAGTAAACTTTTAAACCTCATTTACAAATGCAAATATGTCACATTGAAAGTATTGCAAACCACAAAACGGCCTGTCATGTGCCCACGAGTGGCATTAAAACGTCGTACACTATCTCGTTCTAACCACACAACGAGCCATGTTAAACACCGGCGATGCTTGACACAAGAAATCAAAAACGCGCGATCCAAAGGAAACCAATGTTACGGAATTCAGTAATCGATTCTATTCGACCCGATCCCCCCGCATTTACTCCATCACACCATGTTCCCCATTTACAGGAGAATCATGCTAGCACCAACACCAAGGGCGGCAACCATGTAGGCGCCGACGGCAAAGCCGCCAACGGTGAAGACACGGGCGACACCAGCAGCGGGGTTACCGAAGCTGTCGCTGCCGCTGCCGCTGGTGCTGTTGCCGGAGCTGGAGCCGGAGCTGCTGCCAGCAGTGGCAGTAGCAGCAACAGCGTTGGCAGAGCTGGCAGAAGCAAGAGCAGTCTTGCAAGAAGACTCGCTGGAGCCGGACTGGGTAGTAGCCTGACCGTCAAAGTCACAGGCAGTAGAGGCGGAGTTCTGGTCCTTGTAGTAGGCGTCGAGGACGTAGGTGAGCTTCTGCTTCTGGGAGCACATGCTGTAGGCGCCGTAGACACCAGTGGTAGCGTTACCGTTGATGCCAGAGCAGAGCTTGGAGTTCTCACCGCAGATGTAACCGAACAGATCACCGTAGCTCTTAGCCTTGAGGCTGCTGGCAGGAACACAGCTGGCGGCCTTCTCCATGCAGTCGCAGAGGGAAGAGTCAGGGGTAGGGGGGAGGTTCTTGTTAGCGACCCAGGTGTCAGAGATGGAGGGGCAAGAGGCAGGGGAGGCAGTGGGCTTGTAAGAGTCAGACTGGACACCGGAGGGCGTGGCGGAGTTGACACGGTCCTTGAGCTTGTCAAAGTCCTTGAGCTTGGTGGCCTTGCCGTTGCTGACCTTGACAACACCGTAGTCGTTGTCCTCCTGGAAGTACATGTAGACGATACCACCGCTGAAAACCTCGGTCATCTCGTCGCTGTAGAGGGCAGTGGTCTCCTGGAAGATACGGCCAGCGGCACCATCGGGCTCGTTGCAGCCGTACTCAGCGAAGAAGACGGGGACAGAGTAGTTCTTGAAGTACTTGACGTGATCGGAGTAGCCGGACTTCTGCATGCTGCTCTCACCGCACCAGGAGTAGATGTTGTAACCCCAGTAGTCGATGCGCTCCTCGTCAGAACCGCAGTTGAAGTACTGAGAGATCTCGTCACGAATGTCGACATCATCGTTGGCGGCGTAACCAACACCCAGCCAGCGGTCGTGGTTCTTGGAAATGTAGGTCTTGGTGTCACGGACAGCGGCCTTGACATAGGCGGAAGCGTCAGTGTTGCTCTTGTTGTTAGAGACCTCGTTACCGGCGAAGAAGCCGA
>NAGG01000289.1:0-22289 GCA_003031705.1 Calonectria naviculata
CGGGATTGGGGATTGAGGAGGGGGGGAGAGCTCTGTGACTGGGATCAAGGATGGTATAGGGAGCAGAGGGGAAGAGCCATTTTTGCTTTCGCACGTCAATTAGAGTAATTGGTTGGCTGGTCACTTTTCTCTTGCAGCTTCCCACATGTTGGCCAGCCATTCTTTTTTTCTTTTTTTAATGCTGCTCTCTCTTTGTATGGCTTGGCAGTGAGTGGTGGTGCTGCTTGTTTCCCCAGCCCCGCCCATTTAGGATGACGTCGTCAGCTGCGCTCTCTCTCCCCACCACGACGCATGGCGAGACAGTCAGCGGCAAAACCTGAAAGTGTCATAAGAGGGGGTGAGAAGAAGGTTCTTTTGGTTCCCACCCATAAGCTCAGAGAGGAGGACGTCAGGTTTAGGCGAATGGAAAATAAGATGAAAAGAAAAGATTACAACTGGGTAGATGCAAACGTGCATTGAATCCGTTCATTTAACAAGTCAAGTGCACTGGCCTCTTACAGACTCGACCTCGGTGCGTGCGCTTCGCTCGTGGGGACGACGTCACTATGTTCCTGGTCGCCCCGGGTATTTTTTTTATTTCCATCTGTTCGGCGAAAGACGAGACGAAACGGTCGTCGACAAAGGTCGAAACTGGGCACGAACCCCGGGCTGCACCCTTGTGAGTTCAGCGCCGAGAGTGCGCCGCCGAGGGCAGGAGGACCACCACGTTCCTGTTTTGCGCTCAGGCCGTGATTGGTGCGTGCCAAGCTTGGGATGGACGAGCGGCGGGCATGTCCGAACGGGAACTGCGGGATGGGAAGAGGAGGAGGAGGAGGAGGAGGAGAGCTGAGCTGCCGGCTGAATGTGTGCAGAAGGTGTCCAACCTCCCCGCCTTCACCTTCACCTTCTTAACTTGGCCTCGCAAGGCGGTCGGCCTCGCGGGACTATCGAATCGCGATGGACGAATGCCAATCCACCCCCGGCTGCAAATCAATAGCTTCCCGTCCCGTTACAGAATCCCCAGCCTGCTGCAATTCCTGTCGGTCCCTGTCCGACCGCCCAAATCTCATCGAGAGCTCCCTCCCCAAAAAAAACTCGCCCACTAACTAGCGCACACTCACACACACACCCCTGTCACTCGAAACCCAAGGCTCCCCCCCACTGCACCCACCAAAACCCAACCCACACGCGCCGCCCATTGGCTGCAGCTCAAGCAGCGAAACCCCAGCCTCGCAGTTTTTCCCGCTCCAGGACGATGCATCCACCACGTCCACGTCCAGCTTGCATCCATGCAATCAACCCAAGATCCAAGCTTTCCCTGGCGGGAAGTGAACGAGGCCCAAAGACATAAACCCAATCCAATACAAAAAGAATCCCGCCCTCCATCATGCATGACGCACATTTCCTGCTTCCTTTTTATTCTCCCTCAGTCCCTCTCTCTCCGCCGTGATTTGGTCAGACAGCTCAGAGCTACACCTCATCGCGCAGCTTAGCTTTTATATGCAGGCGTGATAGGCTGCACACCCACCATCAATTGGCTGTTGCATCATCAATCCGTCTCACCTCTTTTCCCTCGCGCACACGCACGCACGCACGCAGTCTTCCCGCCTCCCGCCTCCCGCCTCTGCGCGCAAACTCCGCAAAGCTTCTAATCTTTTTGTTTTACCTTCGCGAGAACACAATAGGACCATCTGCTGGAATTGACTTTCTCCCGCCGCCACAATGTTCTTCGCACTCATCTTTGTGTTTAATCGGATCTTGCAGATCATCACCTTGGTGCGTCCACTCACACAGATCAACTGGGCCCAGGCCCATGCCCCAATGTCCACTTCTCCCACTAACACTCCATACAGATCCCGACCATGGGCATGCTCGCCTGGTTCGTCGATGGTTTCAACAAGCAAAACGCCCTGACGCCCGACTCCATCCTCGTGCTCTTCATCGTGTCGGTGCTCGCCCTCGCCTGGGCCATGTTCACCCTCTTCTCCTACCACCGCTCCTCGGCCAACGCCTTCTTCGTGGGACTCATCGACCTCGGCTTCGTCGGCGCCCTCATCGCCGCTGTGTGGTACCTGCGCGGCATCCGCTACGCCGACTGCACCAACATCTCGCGCGGCGTCGACTGGACCTACCGCCTCGGCGACGTCACCGTCACGGGCCCCGACTACAACTGGAACACTGACAAGCCGTGCGCCATGCTCAAGGCCTGCTGGGCCTTCGGCATCATCAACATCATCCTCTTCTTCGTCACCTCCATGGTCGCCTTTGCCCACGGCGACCGCATCGGCGCCTACGACCGCAAGGTTGTCGTCCGCTCCTCGCACCACTCTTCGCGCCACTCGCACCGCAGCGGACGCAGCCGCTCCGGCTCCGGCTCCCGTTACAGCCACCGCAGCCCTCACCGCCGCGTCTACGTCTAAGTTTGATCTAGAGCGTTTTCTATTCCTGTTGCAGAAGAAAAAAAGAAAAGAGAAAAGAGCAACGACTAGATTAAACCCCGTCAATCAATTCGACGCAGGCACGACGGCGTCGTGTCGGAACCTTTGCTCCGCCGGCCGCCCTCTCCACTCCCCCGCCGACCCGGCCGGATCCATCGCCCCCGATATTTCCAGTCGGCGTCAGAGAGAAAGGCCTGCCGAAGCGTGCCCCCTCCCAGTTTTTTTTAACGACTTTACATAAGACACTAATGATGAAGCGACTGCCCACCCCTTTTAACGGCCGCTTTTTATTTATTTTGGGTACGAGGTATGAGTAGATTGGATGGATGAGCCAGATACAGTACGTGCGATGACGACACGGAAGAGGGTCACCCCTGGGCCCTGGTCCTCTGCTTTCCCCGCTGTTGCTCTTTGGAGTCAAGAGGACGGGGTCGAATGACGATTACATGGGTGCGAAGCTGAATGAAAGGATGGAGGCTTCTTAATGAATAGAAGCAGAAGGATGGATTTCTACGGTGGTATTTCCCTAGACGATTTCCTTCTACTATACTTGGGAAGATTTTTTCCTTGGGCATCGGTATGGATCTCCTTTGGTCGCCGCATGGGCCTCTGGAAGGCCTAGCGCAGTATTGATGTCTCCTAGTAGCGCAATTAGTATTTAGTGATACGAGCCAATGAATATAAATGATCAAGACGCAACCGAGGCTGATTCAAACGTGACGAGCCAAGACTCCTTTTCATCTCCGGCCCTGTCATTGCGCTGTTTTCAGCAACTTGACAAGAAACGTACCTGAGAATGAGGAAATGGGGACTAGCTTTGTCTGATGCGCTGCCATGTGGCTTGCTAGATGATGTTCGTTTCGGTCCTTCTTGTATAAGGGTTCAATGTGTCACCTCAGCTTGCCAGTTATAGTGAATTGCATATGTGCCTGTTTTAGAGCCGGTTATGCGTATCGCTGGATTCGTCTGGCTTCTATCCTTCCAAAAATCGGTAGTGCTAATCAACTTGAGGATGAATGCCATGTTGTCTTTTGTATTGTTTTTCCGATGCCTAATTGCGAAAGAAAAAAAAAAGAAGGAATCATCCTAAGCCGTAACTATTACATATTGTTTGGTGTCCTGTCTGTCTTTTGCAGTCTGCGAGTGGGAACAAAGTCGGATTGCAACTAAAATCACAATGTCTTTCTAAGTTGTACAACGTTCTAGGCCCCCCTCCCCGACTTTGCTGCCACCAACTGTTTCACCTCCACCCCCGCGTGTTTACCGCTCTTACCCAACGCTGTGGGATTGCGAGACAATTCGACTGCAGGAGCACGGATGGCGAATGCTGACATGGTCCCCTTTTCTTGTCTGATAGACGTCCGAGGTTTCTCGATTAGGCGCCTCGCGAATTCCACCGCTCTGCCGAGCATTCCGTGCCGGGCCTCCGCGAGCCAGGAATTCTCGGGCCGCCATTCGCTCCCTGGAAGCCAACCCTAAGCTTTTTGCTGTGCGGTACGAGACAATGCTCACCTTGCTGGGCATCCCCGTGCATACATATCCCCGAGAAGGACCGATGGGGTCCCGTATACCTTATTTCGTCGCCATGTCCAATTCAATTCCCAGGTACCGGCCGTGCCCAGGCGGTATAGCAAAGCAAGTGAGTTCGGCACAACTCCAAAGCCGGCATGCCATCTGCGGGGGGGTTCACTTTTCAGCTCCGAGTTGCCGCAATTCTCAACTCGACTGCCTTCTGAAACCCTCTGTGATGCATCGTGAGGTGTTGATTGACAATTGAGGAATGGGAAGAAGAGGCGGGAAAATAAAACCCGAGTCGGGGTAAGCAGCGCGCTGCACGAAGGAGGACACGGATGCTGTCGTTTCTTGTATTTAAACCTCATCCTCTGTCCTGATTTACGAAACTCTTCATCGCAGCATCACTCTTCAAACAACAAACCATCTGCTCCTTTCAATATTCATCTCAAGTCTTTTTAAACATGAAGTTCTTGACCTTCTTCACCGCGCTTGCCGGTCTTGCTGCCGCAAACCCCATTGCTGGCGTCAGCGAGGAAGCTGGAGTTGAGAAGCGAGTAAGTGATTCCCTTGAGCCGCTAAATACCATGTTGCTGACTCCAATCCTTTGCAGGTTGTACGTGAAATCAAAGCGATTCTGCGTCTTTGGAATCGTTACTGACTGCGCCGTTTCTTTTGGCGTGAAATAGATCACTCAGGGACGACTCTACTACATCCGCAGCGTCCTGGACCCCAGCCTCGTTGTTGACCTCGCAGGAAGCGCACCTGAGGGAGAACTCCTTGCATAGTATGATGCAATTCAACCATCAAAAAACGTGCTTGGTGCTAACTGTGCCTCTAGCAAATTCCACGGAGGCCCAAACCAGAAGTGGCGCGTGGAGCGATTCGGAAGGGCATTCGCCCTCGAAAACGTCGCGACCGATACCTTTGCGTCATCAGCAGGTAAGAAGAGCCGCTCAATAAACCGCAAGTCCTTCACCATCTAACCTGCGTTTACTGGACAGGCTCCAGCAGCGGTGTGCTCACGGGCTCTTACGACTACCCAGGGGGCAACAACCTGGAACAGTGGGTTCTCGAGGAGAAGGGCAACGATATTGTGTAAGTTTTTTTTTTTTTTCAAGGCGGGGGCGATTCCTGTTCTGACGAAGCATCACAGCGTGATCCGAAGCGCCGACAACCGCAACCTTGTCGTCGACGTGCAGTACGGAAAGCCCGTGTCTGGCGCCAAGCTCATCACGTACGAGTACCACGGCGGCAAGAACCAGCTGTGGCGCTTCGAGCGTGCCCCCGACAACTAGAGGGCGTGACGAGGTCACAACCATGGGGAGGCGTTCCCAGGATGTCTCGAACAAGACATAATGCGGAAGAGAGCTTTCGGTCGTTGTATGGAGTTCTCCGTTTTCTTTTTGGAGTTTAAGCTCGGCCGGCCGTTGGCGGGTTCTTTCTGTCATGCCATGACTAGTTAGCTTTAGCCATCCTAATAAACGCACCGTTAAAGCTGAGTTTGAAACTGGTGAATGTAGATTTACCACCTGTCTAGCCAAGTCTCAATGCCGGGCTCGAGTGGGATCATGCTCAAAGACAATGCATAACGCTCTTGGGTTGGCGGCTGTTATTTTGGGAAACAGTACCAAAACATATAGTAGAGAACCTCGGACCTTAGGATTAAAAGAATCTCTACAAGTCACGGTATCTTTAAGGCAATTGATCCTTTTTTTCGTGCTGGTAGTTGTGTGCCCGGGTCGTAAAAATCTCAACACAACACAAAGCCGAGGACTGGCACCAAGTGCCGACTTCCACAACATTAGTGCAAAAATATCAAAGATTAGTATATATTACTCCAGATTATGTGGAAGCAACGCCGACCACCCAAAAAAGTCTAGCCTCAGGCACCTCGGCACTGCCCTCAAGATTACTAACAAGCGAGGATCTTCCCCCCTTTAATCCAAATCCGGTTCCTTGAAGTGACTGTAATTCATAATCACATTGATTGCCTCGGCGCTATATTTAATGTCAGCATTGCAATGGGACCGGCATTGAAGAAGCTTACTCTGTCGTTTCATCGCTTGAAAATTGGTCGATTATCCCACCAAGAAACCCGTTCGCCCCCAGCGCTGCGCGGCCCCCTTTAAGAGCCACCAGTTGGTTCGCGGCGTCAATGTGGGCCTTCCCGGCAAGAAGATCACCGATTGCAACCTACGAATGCGTTAGGCCTGGCATCTCTGAGCTTACATCCAAGCATACCTCGTCTCCCGCCAATATGATGGCTTTGGCTATAGTAGTATCTTTTGGAATCTTGCTGCCTTCTGAGATGTCCCTTCTCATAGATGCCATGCAGATCATCTTGTAGTTTAAAGCCCTCGCCAAATAAGGACCCTCTCCATAAAGCGCATAGAGACTACGGCAAGCCGAGGAAAGAAGCCCGCCCAGCATCCCAGGGTCTGTTAGTGCGAGGGGTATCCACTCCGTCTTTGCTCCTCGCAGGTAATCCTGGGGACTCGGGAAAGCAGGATTGTTAAAATTACCTGCAGGAACAACTACGCTGAGATCTGGTGCCATTAGACCTCCAAGAATAAGCCAGACGGAGCCGCCCCCCTGGGGGTAAAGGTAGTAAATCTGACGGGGCTACTACTTACAATGATCCAGAAGGAAATGCTCAAACATAGAAACTGGCCTTGCCGTCGACTCGAATGGGTCCGTGGGGGCAGCCGAGAGCAAGGAACTGGGGCTCGGTGGCGGTAGATTCGCGGCAATGACCTCGTTCCCGCGAGCACTAGATTGCATCGCCTCCCGTCTCTTTGACGCCTGGTACTTGGCCACCTGCTCGTGTCTTATTCGTGCGTGGCCTTGCCTCGCGGCGTACGACCTGACCCGCTTCCGCGAGGCGCCAGTGCTAGTGCCGTTGGGATGTTCCAGGAAGATGAACCGGACCCCAGGTGTCTTGCGTGTGCTCGACGGCTCACGATGCCCGGACTCGTCGACTATTGGTAAACTATGCTCTGGTCTGGTCATTTTCAGGTGTTGTGCTGAATTGGCTTATCGTCTTAGATGGGTCTCTGCCGGAATAAGAAAATGCACTCCTTGATATATGTAAGCCCGTGCCCCTGTCAGCCCGCATCGACACACGCCGCGGTCTAGTTCGTATTCGGCATGGTTGCCAAGACGTGCATTTTCCCAAAGGGGACATCGCAGGGAATAATCCCAGCTCCCGGGTAAATGACCCGTCGTTGACAAAGGGCTGAGGATGCCTCAACTCCAATTGATCGAGGCCGAATAAATAGACTGAGGAGTATGATAATTGTATAAAGAGAAGAAGGTCGACCTGAATATTTGTATTTCTATGATGGCAACAAAAAACGTTCATTTCAGTCGCTCGCTCACCATTCACGATCCGACCTGCCAGCATGAGCCACCCAACTAAACTTCCAGGATATGTCGTCGTTTTCGGCCCTGATGCCAATTGCACCCTGGATATTTGCCCGATAGAGTACAGTGTATACAAATATCGACCAAGCCTGGCGGCCAACTCAACATTAATAGCCCTGTTTGGAGTCGCCGGCATCATCCACATCTTCCTCGGGCTGAGATGGCGCACGTGGTTCTTCACCACCTGCTCGGTGCTGGGCTGCACCAGCGCTGCCCTGGGATACGTTGGACGGGTCAAGATGTACTACAATCCCTTCGACTTTAGTGCCTTTATGCTGCAAATTAGTAAACACACAATACTCCGTCACTCTTTTGGTAAATGCTAACTCTCGTTGGTAGTTTGCGTCACCAGCGCCCCGGTGTATTTTTGCGCTGCCATCTACGTGACTCTGGCCTTCACCGTTGAATACCTGTCGCCGACCCTGTCGCGCTTCAAACCCAAGCTGTTTTATTGGGCCTTTATCCCCTGCGACTTCTTCTCGCTGTCGATCCAGGCAAGCGGTGGCGTCTTGTCGACAATCTCGTCCGGGACGAGCCAGCTCGGCGTCAACCTTGCGCTCGTCGGACTGGCTTTCCAGCTGTTTACAATGGTTGTCTTTTGCTGCCTCTTAGGAGACTATCTCTTTCGCTATGTGCGGTTTAAGGGCCTTCATGCGCTGGAGCTTCGGCTGAAACTCTTCCTGAGCTTTCTGAGTCTGGCAGTATTGATGATAGCTGCACGCAGCGCCTATCGATTGGTGGAACTGAACCAAGGATACACTGGTCGGTTCATTCGGGACGAAGGGCTGTTTATTGGCTTGGAAGGAGTGTTAGTCCGATCAATGTTTTTACCTGCCGTGAATAGTATTCACTAACTTTGAATTTTAGGCTGATTGTCCTCGCAACGTATTTTCTCATGATTGGGCATCCGGGACTTGTGTTTTCCCGCAAAATGGCGGGCGGCGTTCCGTTGCAGGACATGGCAGCACAGTAATGGCTATTCGCAACGAGCAATATAATAACAAGATAATTCATCTATCAGCCTTCCAGTATTATATATATAGTTATGAGTGAAACTAACTAAATAGATGGCATCTGATCTCTATTCTGCACGTCACTAATCAAGGGCCTTGTTTGCGAGCGCATCGGCCTCCTTGTTCCTCTCCCGCGGGACATGCCAGAACTTGAAGAACAAGCCCCCCTCGTCGCCGTACGTCATGTCCTCGACGAGCTCGTGCATCTCCTTGAGCACCTCGTAGTGGGCCACGGGCTTGCCCTCGTCGTTGTACCCGTCGTTGTCGATCCAGCCCTCGACCCACTCGGACATGGCCCTCACCAGGTACATGGAGTCGGACGCAATGTATATTTCCATCAGCGACGTGTCCCTGCACACGCTGGTCAGGATGATGCGCAGCGCCTGTGATAAGGCCTCAACCTCGGCGCGGCTGCTCGTCTGCTTCTCGCTCGGGCCGACGCGGCCGTTGGCGTTGAGCGGGGAGCCTGGGCCGAAATAGACGCCCCAGGCGGCCCGGGCCGCCGGGGTGCCGTTCCCGCGACAGGCACCGTCGATGGAGACGACGACGCTCATCTTGTCGAGCTCGAGGGCACCGGTCCGCGGGTGGATGACCCGGAGCTGCGACACCTTTTTGCCGGCCGTGTACGTGACCAGGTCGGCCAGGGCGACGCGGCGGTGCATCGGGCTGGACTCGGGGACGAACCGGCGCTCAATCTCCTCGCCGAACTCATTGTACGGCGAACCATCTCCGATGTCTGCAAAAAACGCCATTTTGCTCAGGGATTTTATTTTCAATATCTGTAGGTGTTATTGTGAGAAGGGCGGGGCGGTCGGGGTTGTCATGAGTAGGCCGAGTCGGTGGGGTGGCATAAACATGATTGCTTCGTCACCATTTCCTCCCAGCATAAAGCTGGCTCTTGCATTAGTGTTTATAGAATGAAATCTGATTGATTCTCCGCTATGTATTTAACGCCTCAAAACGCCACCTATAAACCTGTCCCTTTAGCTGCCCGACTCATAGCCGCACGCAATTATCTGTTTTGCGTTCATGCCCTCTAGGGCGTTACTTTTCAAAGGCTCAAACCATTCTCCTGCCAACATTGTATATACCCGACACGCCGTAAATATCCCCATAGAACCTTGGTAAACCCGGTATTACCACAGAATAACCCATCTAACTATCATTACAAAGCCTCGATGGCTTTCATGAGCACATCCAAGCCCTTGGGGTTCATGTCGCCCTTGTCGCCAAGCAGAGCACCGATATCGCTCAAGATGCCGAGGGGAATGTAGCATCCCGTCTTAGCCTTGTCGAGGCTGTCCTTCAGCTTGCTTGTGTGTTCCCATTCCTTTGCTGCCACCTCGGCCCTCTCGATAACCCGGTTCGAGATGCCGCACATGGCTGCGCAATGCATACCGAAACTGCCTTCAGCAACGCCGTCTTCGAGCTTGTACAGGAATGTGACACGGCGCTCCTCATCATCGACATGAATCTGCATCCTTCGAGCCCGAATCTCGGGGTGGTTCTCAAACTCGGTCGCTAGTGAGTGGTAGTGCGTGGCAAAGTATCCCACACAACCGATGTGAGTAGCCACATGGTGGAGCACGGCCTGGGCCACTGCGACACCATCATAAGAGCTGGTTCCACGGCCGAGTTCGTCAAGAATGACAAGGGACCGCGGCGTAGCTTCCGAGAGGATCTTCTTGGTCTCAGACAACTCGACAAAGAAGGTGGATTGGGCAGCGAAAATGTTGTCATTGGCTCCCAGACGCGACATGATGCGGTCCACTGGAGTCAGACGTGCCGAAACAGACGGCACATAGCAGCCAATCTGAGCCATGATGACGGCGATGCATGACTGGGTTTCACGTTAGCAACTGATGTATCGCGGGCGGACTTTTAAACTTACCATTCGGAGTACGGTGGACTTTCCGGCCGCGTTTGCTCCGGTGAGGAGATTGATCTTGGCTTGCTCTCCTCCAAGCTTGATGTCATTGGGGATAAAGTCGTCGACCGTGTTCATCATGCAAGGGTGGCGCAGTTCTTCAAAGTCAACTGTGCTGCGCTCCTGATCGACGAATTGTGGCCGGCAGCTGGGGTGGCCAAGAGAGGACGAAGCCTTGGCCAAGCTGACAAGACAGTCGAGCTGAGATACAATCTTAATGGCCTGCAGCCACGTCTCGTAGTCAACATCAAACTTCTGGAAGAACCTCGAGGCGACATCTCGGACAAGCTGCGAGTGCGTCTCCTCAGCTTCCTGAAGCTCTCGAACGAGCTTGCTCAGCTCAGGGAAATACCATCGCTTGACGTCCTTGGTAGCCGACATTTGGCGCCAGTTGGAGGGGACCTTGATGCTCTTTGGTGCCTCCATTTGATAAACCTCCTTGCCGACATCGGTGAACTTGAGGTTCTTGCACTTGAGCGACTTCTTCTTCTCGTCCAAGAGATCTGTCAACTGCTCCTTGATTGCGTCAAGGCGTTCAAGGCTCTGGTCGAAGTCTTCGTCGATGCCTCGCTCTGGGATGAGAAGCTTCTCGTCCCGAGCTCGACGACGATCAAAGGCAGACTTCCAGTAGCTCAGCGGCTCTTCCAGACCAGGCATCGACGAGATGAGTCGGTCGACAAGACCGTTACCGCCCTTGAAGGCGCCGAGCAGACCCATAGTGTACTCGATTTGCTCAAAGCCTTCAAGAACACGGACGAAATCTTCGGGCTTGCAAGCACCGGCATGGATTCGAGAGATGAGACGCTCCAGGTCGGGCATCTTGGCGAGCTGGGATGCAAATTGCTCACGGACGGTTTGATCAGCGTTGAGCATCTCGACGGCATCCAGGCGCTCATTGATGCGCTCGATGTTGCACAAAGGATGAGCAACCCACTGGCGGAACAATCGCTTGCCAAAAGGCGTCACGCACTTGTTAAGGAGACTGAACAATGTGCCCTCAGTGCCGCCATTGACCGAGTTGGAGAAGATTTCCAGGTTGATGAGTGTTTGGCCATCAAGGATGAGAGTTCCATTGCCCTGAATGGGGCTGTATGCCTCAAAGTTGCCCTGAGACAGCAGAGGCTGCTCCAGCTTGAGGAAGCGCAGGTATGAGACGAGAGCACCAATGGCAGACATGAGGATATCGTCATCTTTGTGCTTCTCAAGAGCCTCGGGCCAAGCCTGCTTCTCGCCATCAGCGTTGACGAAATAGCCGCCACAGTCAAGTTCCCGGCGGGCAGTGTCAGCGTCCCAGAATTCAGTGCCTGGCTTCAGGTGAGTCCAGATGGTTGTGGGGCTGGTGTTGTTCTTGAGAATGCGGAGTGCTTTGGTTGAGAGACGAGATTTCTCGAGAAGTAGTTCTCGAGGAGTTGTCTGGGCAATCAACGTCTCAAACTTGGTCAAGTCGATATCATCGACGAAGCTCGAGAGGTAGAAACGGCCAGTAGCTGTGTCGGCAAATGCAATACCGAAAGCAGGCAGATCGTCGATGACGGATTCCTTAATGGCAACACAGTAGGATGCATTGTCGTCCTGGAGCATGCCGCCATCGACGAGGGTGCCGGCGGTAAGGACACAGGCGAGCTCACGAGAGATGACCTTATCTGCCTTCTTGCCGGTCTTTTCCTCTCGCTCTCGCATCTCCTTGCCCAAGTTGGTCTCCTTTTGATCGACGCGAGCCACCTTGTACTGCTTGGCAATGAACTGGTTGACCCAGTAGTCCAGGGAACTCTCAGGAACTCCCACCATGCGCATGTTGACACGGTCAGTCATCTTGAAGTCGAACTCCTGGTGGCCAATGGTGGCATCATTCTCATAGAGCTCATAGAATTTTCCCTTCTTGAAGAAAAGAATGGTATCCCAGAGGTTCTGCTTGATCTGCCAGTACTGCTTCTCAAATGGAGAAAACTTGTTCCAGGCCATTGGGGGGATGTAAATGGTTCTCTTGTCGTACTCGGGGTCGTCTGGGGTGCGCTTGTCTTTGTCCATGATCTTGGCAAGCCATGGATACCTGTCTTCGGGCTCCCTGGTGTGCGCCTTTTGCTTCAAACTAGGATCACGAGCAGCACGCTCAGCGGGCTTCATGACGGGGTGTTTCTCCGTCGAGGTAGGGTCGTAGTTCCACTGAGTTGCCGTAGAAGCCTCAGGTATGTCGTCCATAAGCTCGTCATCATCGAGAGGAATTCGCTTGCGTTCGGGCTCCTCATTTGCTAGCGAGATGTTTGATCGCTTTCGCGATACTTGAGGCTTGGCTGGACGCTTGCGCTTCTTGGATCTGGATGCATCCTCGTCGGACTCGTCGGACACTACAAAATCGCCCATATCATCTGCAATGGTTAGTGTGGTTTTATTGCGGAGGGGAACCTCGAGAACAAACCATCGTCTTCCTCTTCGGGAGCATCTTCCTCATCGTATTCATCTTCGTCCTTCACGACGAGTCGTGCCCGCCCACGGCGGCGGGAGGCAGGGGCGCTGTATTGGAAGGGGTCTTCTTCGTCAGAGGACTCGGCGTAACTAACGACCTTTTTGACCTGGAGCGAGATTGTGAGCTGGAGATGCGAGTTGCTGTGGGTATAATGCATACCTTGCGAGTCGGACTGCTGGGGAGAACATCTTTCTTGACTGCGACCTCCATGTTCTCGTTGTCTTGGGGGCTCGGGGGCTCGATGGCGTCGCTGCTAGGGACAGGAGTCGAAAGCTTGCCTGAGGATTTGGCGGCAGACTTCACGGAGGGCTTCGCCTTGGGAAGAGAGTTGGCTTTTGTGGTCTCCTTGAGAGTCGAAGATGGTTTGGGCGTGGGGGTAACCTTTGAGAGAGGCGACGAAGCTGGAGCACCTGGCGTTGAGGGTGCGGCTTTCTGGAAAAACGAAACGATGGACCGCTGCTTGGCCGAGGACGTGGCGGCAGCTGGCTTGGTCGCCTTCGCAGGCGTCCTCGCCGGAGTAGCCTTTTCACTGGCCATGATCACGGTGGCAGCCAGTGGCCGAAATGCGACGAACGTTAGCGAATGATTGGGTGGGATGATAATCCGTGGCAGTGAATCACGAAATAGCAAAAAAAAGATTTTAGACAAGTATAGTAGAGGAAAGACAATGAGTGTGACGGGACGGATGTTGTGGACAGAAGACAGACAGCGAGACCGGTGGGGACGGATCTTTAATGAGAGGACGACGGAGACAAGAGAGAGAGAGGACCTTGGCCGGGATGGATCGCGTCGCGGGAGGGAGGGCGCGTGCGCGTTTTCGCGTAAAGATATTTCTTTTTCTGGGGAGGAGTAGTGGGGCACGGCAGTTGCCTGCACTCGCCAGGCGCAGAATTGGCGGCTTACAGGGGGATGGAGGGGCCGCTGTAACCCATCGTGACGGCGGCTGATAGGGATTGACGGGTGCACGCGCCACCGCGCTGTTGCCAGGACACTTTTCATCTCGACTCTGATACAGACAGGTAATAAAGGGGTTTTTGTCCACAGATTGGATTATGATATATATCTATTATGGCTGCAGTAATTTTTTTTTAAATTTTTTTTTTTTTTTCAATCCTCGGATTGAAGTCAATTACTATCAGTGTTTTCTTACCCTTCATTTCGTCATGACCGCTCAATGAACAAATACAGTACACACACGCACACACGGGCTGCAGTCATGCATCAACAACTTGCGTCGCCCAATCCATCCTCACCGCCGCCCCATGATCCAAGACATAAACTTGCCCACCATCAGCATGAACCAAAACATCCAGGCCTGCACGCCCGTGCTGTGTCCCTCCTTGAGCCGCGCCCGCGAGTTCTTGAGGATGCCCATGGCTCTGGGCACTGCCAGCTTATCGTACGCTGAAACGGCCTCCCCCAGTGACGTAGCTTTGCAAAACTGTTCCGCCAAATCCCATGCATCGGCCAGCGCGAGATTGGCCCCGTACCCCGCAAAGGGGCTGACGGCGTGGTTGGCGTCTCCAATGAAGATGACTGGTAGCTCGTCTACCTTTTCGTGACTGAACGGCTCCTTATCTCTCGCATTGATCGACAACACCGTCTTCCGGTCTGTCTGTGCCACAATGGTCTGGAAAGGCTCCTGGAATACAGACCCCAGCTCGAGGCCCCGGTCCATGACGGCTTGGACTTGGTCGTCATCGTTTAGATCGAGCGGGGGTGTCTGGGTATCCTCCATGTGGCCGAGTGCCCACACCACGCTCTGCTTGTCAACCGGTGAATAGAAGCAAGTAACGCCAGTGCCGGAAAGCATAAAACCCCAGTCTTGATCCAAAGGCTTGGGTGGAGCTCCCTCGAACCGCGAAACACCTCCGCGGAGGACGGCCCCCGCAAACTCCAGGTTGTCGTCCGGCCGTAGACATGAACGGAGCTTACTGCTTGCCCCGTCCGCCGCAATGAGAATGTCGCAGTCCTCCTCGGTGATGGTTTCTTCTTCCCCGGATCCCCTTGCGACCTGTACACGGATCCTGCCGTCTTCGAGCCGCTTGGCGGACAAACACTTGGCACCCCACTGAACGGAATCCTCGGGGCCGAAGCCATCGTGGATGGCCTGTCGGAGGTCTTTCCGAGCGATGCGGATGCTAGAGGCTGGCAGTCCTTCGACGGGCTTTCGGGAAAGCGTAAGTTGTTCTTTCCAGTCGGGCCCCCAAATCTTGAACGCTCCAGCGCCATCCAGACCAGATATTGTTTTTTCCAGTGCTTGCTCCAGTAGGCCGAGGTTCCTCAGGGCCAACAGTCCACCAGATGTGCTGTGGCCGACGAGCGATAGTGTATAAGTTTCGCGCTGGGCGGAAATTTCTTGAGAGTCCCGGTCGTAGAGGTGAATAGTTGGTGGTTTCCACTCTGGATTCCACAGCTTCCGAAGACCAACAATGAATGCGGAACCGGCAACACCACCGCCGGCCACAATGATGGTCTTTCCTTCAAGGAAGTGATGTGAGGCGTCGGCTTGATCCATGGTTGGTTCTGGTGCTCGGGTTTTGAGAAGGACCAAGTGTTGAAGGACAATAAAAGAATAAAAAGTCCATGACGGTATAGACTTCTCACCAGCGGGAAGGAATTTAGCTTATATAAAAAAACGGATGGAAACATCCTCTTACCCCGAGACAACTAATTATTTGCCCCGGTGAGACTGGTAAAGTTTCCGTCAAGGCCGGCGGGGCCCCGTTCCACGCCTACCCACACGCCCGGTACACTACCGAGGATGCATACACTGATTTCCTATTTGGGAATACGTATTGCCCCATTGGGACCGTGATGATCCTTCATCGTGTGCCGTTCCAAAAGATCTGCCACTTGCGGCATGTGCAACTGGGCTACACGGTGCCTACTTGTACAGAGTTGCGGATGGGGAAGCTCGTGTCAGCATTTAGGTCGAGGCGCGGGCTGTCGGCCTTAAAGGCGGGATCGAGTACATGGCGCCAGCACGGGACATGGCTGGGCCGAGACATTGCGTGTCACCAGGCCATGGGGCGATCTGTCAGGTTATAGATCCGAAGGGTATCTATTATCCGCCCCTCAGGATGCTCAGCAAGCTACGCGCCTTCCGGATGGATTCTCTTGCTTTTTCGGATTGCCAAAGCTGGCCGGCCCCTCGCTTTCGGTTTCACAGCCGATGTCTTATTAACACAGCGTAGAGTCCTTTGGCGGGTAAAGGTGGGCGTCGTGATCCACGCATGCTAATTTCCCCAGTCGTGGCTTGGCAAAAACAACGGGCGGCGATCCGGATTAGGTTACGAATTGCCTCAAGTTGTTACGAAGGAGTGACGAGGCTTAAAATTGTTGGGTTGGGTTGGCTGACTGTCCCAATCTGGACATTCGTCTGGCAACGCCCAGCGGCGGGGCGTCTGGGTTGTAATTACCATCATTTTATTCGCTGGGCCGCAACCTCGAGAAAGACAAAATGTGAATGTCAAGAAGGGAAGAGAAAAGAAGAGACAAAAAACACCAGGCCAACTGCTCAGTCGATGGAAGCAAATTCCACATTCCATAGACATTCCATCGAGGTCCCCAGTGTCTGGTCAGGCCATGTTCTCCGGGTGTCTTGCATAAACTCAAAGCCTGGCGGGCGACAATCCACGATGGGAATCCACACGCACCCACACGCCAAATTCTGCCCACTTTGGCACGCACACCCCACCTTGGCACCCGGTGCAGGGCCCCTCCATCCAAAATTCAAACCGCGAACCCCGCGATGACCTCAAAATGTGCGACCAAGAAAAAAATTCACTTTACAAATCACCACCCGCCATAGGTCTGCACCATGACCATGACCTCCGACCTGGCCGCACCGCCCGTCCTGTCGACGCCCGAGGACCACCTGCTCGAAATCGAAGCCCCTGCCCCCGATGAGATCCCCAAGTCAACCCTCTCCGACGATGTTCTAAGAGAGACGTACGAGATTGCCCGCACCGCCGAAGAGATCCGCGCAGGAGGATGGCGTCGAGTCGGCCTGCAGTTCCCAGACTTTATGCTTGTCGACTCCTCGCGAGTCGTCGAGACCCTGGGCAAGGAGCTCGGCCCGGTAGAAGACGGCGGCGCCGAGAGGAGAATTTACGTTTTGGCGGATAGCAGCTACAGCGCATGCTGCGTGGACGAGGTTGCGGCGGAACATGTGGCAGCTGACGTTGTAGTGCACTATGGAAGAACTTGCCTCAGCCCGACGAGCCATCTGCCAGCCATCTACGTTTATACGAGCCGCGACCTCGACTACGAACCCACCATGGCAGATATCGAAAAAGAGTTCGGGGACAAGGAGACCAGGCTGGTTGTCATGGCCGACCTCCCCTACCAGAACCACGTCTCCAAGTTGGTTGAGCTGCTCAACGACAAAGGGTACGGCAACGTGGTGGCGACCGATGTGATACGGGACCCGGCCGCGCTCATCCCAAACCGCCGGATACTCGGGGAACCCATGGACGACGACCACTGGAAGTCCTACTCACTTATTCACATTTCCGACCCCCCCGCTGCTCTATTACTCGCTCTGCAGTCCCGTTTCGCATCGCTCCACATTCTATCCACGCCCTCGGCCGAAACGCCAACACTCACAAACCCCACCATGCGCACCATGGGTGCCCTCCGCCGCCGATTCGCCAAGGTTCTCTCCCTTGCCTCGGCCGGTGTCATTGGCATCTTGGTCAACACGCTATCCGTCTCCAACTACCTTTCTTCCATCAACCTCCTCCGCGAAAAGATTGCTAAGGCCGACAAGAAGAGCTATACCGTGGTGGTGGGAAAACTCAACCCTGCAAAACTGGCCAACTTTGCCGAAGTGGAGGGCTGGGTTGTGGTTGGGTGCTGGGAGAGCGGCCTGGTTGAGGAGGATGCTGGATACTGGCGACCGGTCATCACTCCATTCGAACTGGAGGTGGCATTGATGAGCGAGGAAGAGCGTATTTGGGGCGGAGAGTGGTGGGGAGGCATCGAAAGGCTGCGCCTGGAAGAACTCGGCGAGGAGAAGAATGCTCCAGAGGCGAATGGGGTGGATCACCAACAGGAAGACTCTGAGCCAGTTGCTGAAGATGTCCCTGGTGGCGTAGAGGGTGAGGAATCCGAGGCCCCCGAGTTTGATCTCCGTACTGGCAAACTGGTCAGCCACAGCCGCCCCATGCGACTCCCCATTCACAAAGCCGAAACGGGCTCAGCCACCACTTCGAACGGAACCGGCGACACGAGGCAGTCCGATGCACTGGTTAAGCGAGCTGTGGGCGAGCTGGCTAGCATCAACGGTGTTGCTAGTCCCGGCGCCGAATTTCTGCGGTCCAACCGCACGTGGCAGGGACTGGGGAGCGACTTTGACAACGAGACAAGTACCTTGATCGAGGAGGGACGCAGCGGGGTGGCGAGAGGATACCAGGTTGGCGAGGATGGAGGCCGACATTAAAAGCAAAATGATACCATGGGATAGGTGGTCTGTAAATAACTTTGGCATTGGTATATATACTGGATTTGTATTTGAGGCTGTGGCTACATACACCAAAGGGGATGCAACGTGTCGAGAAGAAGTCTACCACTCAAGGGAGCCACAGGCAAAGCAATCGTTGCTTCCTGTGGGATCGAACCCGCACCCGAAGACGGATGGCTCGTCAGTCATTCCGAGACCAGACCACCGAGCCCAGACCATCGAGCCCAGGCCAAATCAGAACGCCTACTCCTTGGCAGACAAAGAAGGCAGCTCTCCGTGACCAAGACTGACAAAGAATACCACTGTACGTCTATTTCAAGGCAGCATCACGAGGCGATCGCGGCTTTGAGGTTTCCAACAAACGCTAGAAGGCTTTGGCACGCACCATTGAAGCCGTCCGGGCCCGAGATTTGTGTGTCACACCCATTTTACAAGCATTTTCTTTTTAGAGAAGAAAGAAGCCACCCGGGCACGAACTGTGTTGAATTAACGCCACAAAAACTCTCGGCAACGTCGGATCGCATACCGCCTATTCTTCTGATTGACTACTGGCATTCTTCCCATGTGCCACAGTTTTCCGTCTTGCAATTCCCTATGCCCTCCCGCCCTTCTTGCCCACTTTGCTGGCACGCCGTTTGTTTGGGTGCTCAGCCGGTGACTCGTCATTGGTCTCGTCGGAGATTGAGGTCGCTGCCCTTTTCGCTCCCGCCCCTCGGACCCGAAGTGATCGTTGTTGGCCGTTGGAGGCATCGGCTGAAGTACCCGGCTTGAGAGTCATCTCTCCGGCATCTTGTTGTGCTATTCGTGCCTTAGGTCTAGGGCCACCTCGCGGGCGCTTTCCTTTCGAGTGTCCATCTTCGTATGAGCTATCGGTGCTGTCGGCTTCACTAGATCTAGGGATTTCATCACTCCTGACATGAGCCTCGAAGACCCTCTGGTCTTCATCCTCATCCCACACCTTAAGCTTGTCCAGCACCGACTGGGGTCGCGACTCTTGACCGTGCTCGAGAGATTCGACTGTCCGACCCGATAGATGGTGTTTCCACTCGCTTTTCCTCGTTTTCCCCTTCTTCCCCCCCTCGCCTCGGCAATTTTCCCAGACGGAGATAGGGAGTGTGTCCTCATCAGGGCGAATTCCACGATGTGACTTGTCGATGGACATCATGGCGAGGGCCCAGATCGCGAGGTTGATTGACATTGTTCCTAATCCACAGTTGTGCCACGGGACGGACTGGTGTTCAATACCGTATCTGGGTAAGCCACCTTTCATGCCGACCTTGAAGACGCGGATTGCAACAAGCTCTCGCGAGGTTAATATGAATCCATACCTGGTCGCTGCCGTGATGCAGTAAGTAAGGATCTGTCGAAATGGCCAGATCCAATTATTTTCTGACATGGACGATGCTTGGTAACCAGCGCTTGTCCATGCATGGCCGCACTTGGCGTCTCCCATGACCAGAACATTCTCTTCTTCATTCTGGAGATGTATCGACCAATCTGGGACAAGTTTGCTGTACCAGATTGGATGCTGGAGGGTTGGCTTCTCCGTCATTGTTGGCTCGCAGTCTGCGTACTGGAGACGGGTTTGGAGCTCAACCGCAGATCTCTTGAGCGGCTCACGGATGAGTTTTCGGTTCCAATCTGAGATGAAAGTGTTCAATGTACTTTCATTGTGTATAAGGGTTCCCGTGCCAATTTGACTGGGGTTCGCCTCGGAGGTGAGGTTACGGGTGCCGAAAAGGTCTCCGTACGCAGCCTCAATGTTCTCGTAGCTGAAATAGGTCCATTGTCGTAGATCACTGATATCGAGATCGAAATAGCGAGGATTCTTTGTGCAAGCGTTATTCTTCGGGTTGAATCGGGCCTGGAGAAGAGGGTTTGGCGTCGTCAAGAGGTTGATAAGGGTATTTCGCATCACCATGACGACAGGACACTGAAGCAACTCGGTGACTTGAAGAATAACAAAGAGAAAAGAGTACATCAACTTTCAATTCTACGTGGAAACAAATCGCATCAATTTAGCTGACCGCCATGCAATTTTTCAGTGCTGTGAAGGGTATGTTTGGCACCTACGCCTGCGCGCATGCAGCCGCCCGATGAAGTCTTTCTTACATGCGGCCCAACAGATAGCAATCAGATCAATGAATCTTTATTACAATTTCTGCAGATTTTCCCATGTTTTGTGGTCCCCAGCGATGTTACTGCAACAAATACAGTCAAAATTGGGAATGCCGTAACCACTACTTTTGATACTCCTATCATAGAACTCATTTACACTGCACCGAACCGCGTCGGTTTATCAACAACAAGCCCATGGCCTATCTATCTATAGAGTCTGGAGAATGGCTTATCGTGGAAGTCCCTCAAATTGACATGCGGAGGTGTCTGGCCGTAGCTTCAGGGGCGGTGGATGTCTGAGCGATCCAATCTGACATGGTGGGATGCACAAGATGGGAATATGCATGGGAAAACGATGCAAGGAGACGACAAACACAAAGGATGTAACAAATCAGCCCCCTCTCCTAGAGAATTAGTGGGCTAGTGTCAAAAGGCTCGCAAAGACCGACCGCTCCGTTGACAAAACTGCACCGGACGTTTCTTTTGTTACGGGCTACTCCATTACGGAATGGAACATCTCAATTCCACGTTTGTGCAACAAAGAAGTCCCGGTACCTCGAATTATTTAACGGGCCGGAATAGTAAGAGTGACAGGCTGGTCATATGCATTTTATTTTCCCTTTCCTGAAAGTCGCGAATCGCTTCAAATGGAGTCGAATACCCCGTTGCCCAAGTGCGAGGGCCCAAAGCTGGCCCCTTTTCGGTTTCGAGACGAAGTGCACCCAGATATCCAATTCCTCGATTACATAGGGAGCGGCCTTCACGGATACGTCTGGCGAGCAATGATTGACGACAAAATTTATGCCATCAAACTTGTCTGTAGCCGCCCCATTGATGAGAACCCCCCAACTCTCCCCGTGTATTTCCCCCGTTAACTTTTACGGACCTACAGTTTCGTTTCTTCCCGTACACTGAACTTATGACCCCCGGATGGATTGACCCTCGTGCCATCACACGAAAAGTCATCCTCAACCACGCGGACCCGTTTCATTGCGAATGCAGAGCCTACGGCCGACTCAAGGAGACTGGCAATGAGCATCTTGCTGCTCGCTGTTTTGGATACATCATTCTCAATGAAGCACAGGAAAGTTATCTCGCAAAGAGGGGTACTGAAGACTGGAACCGCGGCGATCGTGATAAGAACCGCCCCATTAGGGGTATCGTGAAGGAATTCATCGAGGGGGAAGAGGAATTTACGTTTGAGATGATCCCACAGATGAGAAAGGATATCAAATGCATCAACAAATTGGGAATATCTGTTTCAGATCTCAGGTCGGATGCTTATCTGTCTGGTCTTTTAATTGACTTCAGCCAAGCTATGACGGTTCCTCACATACAGTTAGATTGGGCAATATCGGATAACGATTGGATAAAGAAAGAATGTGCAAGCGATTTGGGTGGTATGGACGCCATCGTTGATCAATGGAACGGCGACAATCCGAGGCGCCGGTATTGGCGACGCTTTCTAGCCGACGAAGACGGATACAAGCAAAAACTTCGCAACAAGCCAACTCGTAAAAATGCTAATGAGAGAGAAGGCGCAACTTTGGATGTCGTCAACTATGATTGGAGGAACCAACAGAAAGACGGGCATCAATCTCCTAGCCAGACTAAGCAGAACGGGCGCGGAACGCAGAAGCCGGTTGGAATCAGAGGACGAGGAGGGTTGCGAGGACGTGGATCGAAGACGGCAGGCAGGAAAAGAGGTGGCTGATACTGGGCTAGATTGACAAATTGTGATGGCTGGCCATGGTGCGCATGTAGTGAGGCAATTGTCCCAGGCGTGTAGGCTATTTTAGGAATACTATGTATGGATTTTGAGGAGGACGGGAGCTGTGTTGTTTTTCTGGATGCGACCGGGCGTGCGCGATCAATGAATGGCACGAGATGGATATCAGAATCTACACTCTGACTCTGCTTGCCCCTTCTTTTTTTTTTTTTTTTT
>NAGG01000290.1:0-24617 GCA_003031705.1 Calonectria naviculata
GATCCCTCTCGTACCTTAAACACGAGCTTCCTATTGAGCGATGTTTACGGACAATCCAACGATATCAGCCAACGACAGCGGCCAGGCAGACGAGAGCTGCGACAACCGAATAGGCAACCCGCAAAAAAGCGAGGCCCGTGTATAAACATAGTTCAGAGGATCCCCCCCCTCTTCCAGTGGAGAGCAGGCCTGCGACCACCCGCTGAGCCAATCCGAGGCCGCTCCGACGCACACGAGCCCGAGAATACGCTTCTCCGCGCACCGTATCGTGGAGCTCCATCACCCATCACCCCCCCTGCCGGCCCCGGAGCATATCTAGGATTGCGTGTGATACGGGCTGCTATTCATGGAAGCTCTATCCACTGAGCGTCGTGGGTGCTTACACGGCGAGTTTCATTTGTTGACGCGGCGTGCCATGGTCGGCCAGTCAATCACCTAGAGTTGCGGCATCAAACCAATATTGCAATGATAATAATAATATCAACAAACAAATGATGGTTCTGGTATAGCAGGTTTTCCCCCTCTGGCGGCGGTCGGGCTCATTTCTGATACCTGACGGTCGCATTGTGATTGTGACTAGACGTGATTCACTCCTCCATTCGGAGCGTTAGCACCCCCTCCTTCAGCTGAGACGAGGCGCCGCCTCCTTGCTGCGACAAACGAAACGCTGCCAAATCGCCACGCCTCGTTGTTCATCCTCCTTGCCCCCGTTACCGCCCATGGCTGGGGCGCAAGGGAAGCTCAGTAACCAGTCGCTCAGGGCAAGACGCATCTATTGCGTAGGTGGTGCACACCGCTGGGTGAGATGTCCCAGGATCCCCCCCTCTTCCGAGTGCTGCATGTCTCAAGTTTCACCCCGTGTTTCTCTCGATCTGGGGGCATCAGCTCTTTTTTTTCCTTGTTTGCGGAGAGTTGAGTCCTGTCTCGTGAGTGGGCCGTGTGAATCGATCGGCGATGCACTCTTTACGATCGCGGACATTGAGACACCGCAATATCTGGCTGTGGCTGGCAAATGCTTTTTGCCCGTCTTTCCACACACCGTGCCCTTAATAGCCTACATGCCTAAACACAAACAACCCCAGAAAGTCCGACGGCTAATTGATATGCGAGAGATGAGGGTCCATTACTCCAGACTTTCTGACTACTTGGCAGCTATGTACGTAGATCCCTTGGCGATGGGGATTGCACTGTCGCATCGCGCAAGAGTCAAGAGCTTCTGGAACACCAACGGGACCAGGGCCGTGAATTGCCACTTCCAGAAAGCATTTTTCCGCCCGGTAAGTCGAGGGGGGAAAGCTCAAGCGTCGCCCGATTCAGGTGCTCCGATTCGCGGGGTTGGAAGCAAAAGCCATCGGTGTGCTTGGCGAAGGGAGGGTGTGTGCCGTTTGAGCTTCCCAAACGGGCTCATCGAAACGGGGAGCATCTCGGCGGAACGGGGCACTCACCGACGCCAAAGCCAAACACCACCCGCGGCTATCAGTTATCTGGGGGGAAGGTTTCCGGATACTGCCCGCGAAAGCTTCATCGCGCTCCCTATCTTAGCACCCGGTCACACGTGGGACGGATAAGAGGGCACGGGGCAACTGGCTTCCTTAGGTTGCTCTTCCCCAGATTGGCAAGTGGAGGCCAGCGATAGCCGGCAGCGGTTCCGTAGCCTCGAGACGGGGGGGATAAAGTATGAGAAAAAAAACTTTCACCAATTCCTTCCTTCCAAGATTTGGTGCTTCTAGTGCGGTTCTCGTGCCGGGGTTAGGGGTCGAGGCTAAGTTGCTTTGGGGCAAAAGACTTGCCTAGCTGGGAGAGCGAGGATGAAGGGTCTTCCGTCATTTCCCCGAGCTCCACCGAGGGCAGGGCTTGTCGCTCTCGCACCAAGTGTGGCTCAAGGGGGAATTTCGGGAAATACCCGGGTCAGGGAACCGGAGGTTCGGGTCTGGGGGAGGGAGGATGGCAGAGTGTGGGGTCTTGGCAACTACTGTGGAGAGGCGTCCCAGGAACGGGCAACTTGACAATTTTGACAAGTGCCAGGATCTGCCCTTGGGAATACAGGCGTCCATCCCGGTCGCTTTTATTGCACTTTCGACTGGGATCGGAAGTCTCATTGCGTTTCGCCAGCCGAGATTCCCCAGGCCCTCGGTTCGCTGGAATGGAAGCCCGGGACAACTGTCGGCTGGAGCACCCAACTCTGTCGCCTCGCGCCCACCCCACGACGCGTCCACCGGCTGCCCAAGACGGCAACTCGGTGTATGTGCGAGCGAGGGCCAAGGTCAACCGCCCCCCCAAACGGACAAATTGATTGCGGTGCCACGCAACGCAGGGCAGGCGATGCGCATCGCCTTTCGGGCTCGGGGAAATAGAAGCAAACGAAACACCACATCGCGGACGGACCGCCAGACTCCGAGGCAGCCGAAGAGTCATTGACTACGCGGATGACGCTGTGTGGACGAACAATAGGCGAGGCGCATATTACCCATCGGATTGAGGCTTTGTACCGTTACCGTATTGTACGGAACCTCATGCATGCTACCTATGTGAGACAGGTATTTTTTTTTTTTTTTTGGGAGGGGCATTCGCTCCGAAGGCGGGTTGGCCAGCTACAAGCACACATAGCTATTAAAAAAAAAAAAATCAAGCGAGCTGTCATTTTTAGGCAAACACTGAGGCGCGCGCAATCAGAGACTGGAAAAACAAGGAAGCGAGGAATGCAATAACAATCAAACAGAGTTGGTTGAACAGGCAGTCGTCTGGGGCATCATCAGCCAGCCTCAGACCAAGGCAGGCAGCATTCTTGGGCGGATGACTACCGTGGCCGCGTGCGCGTGCTTGCGCCAAAAGTAAAATGCGTATACGAATGTAGTATTCGTGTAAGCCGGGATGAGGGCTGCCACACACACACACGGCCGCACACACACGACCGGCTCCGGGGGCTTGGCTATGTCCATACATCCCCGAAGCAACCTTCTCAGCCCAGCGTCATCGACGTCAGAATCCGGTATATGCGACTCGAGCGGGCGATGGATGACTCGCTCGGCCGCAAGAAATGGGGGAAAGCTTGGATTAGTGATGATGACGCTGGGCGATGACTGCGAGAGAGAGCCCGACGGGATATTACGCATCGCAGGAAGGGTGGTAGAACCCTGATTTCCCATTGTGTGGGAATTACAAAGCCGTGTTGATGATGGTGTGTAATAAACATCAACAAATGGTCGGTTTGGTCGGCGGTGGTGACTATTCGCATTTGGATGGTGCTGCGGTGAATAGCACACCAGAACAACGTTACCGACGAGTAATTTTCTATTCTCTTGTTGTATTTTGTGATTACATTCAATAGTCGACCAACGAGACCGAAAGCGTATGCGCCGTCATTATTCAGACGTTACCGCAGCCATCCATCCTGTTCCCCAGGATCAGGGAGCTGCCCGCGCTGAGGTAAGGCGCCGTGAGCGCGCAAACGACTGGCTCGGAGAAGGGCGAAACGGAGGAGAGTGTTGCCATATTGGGAACCAATACGGTTTGCGCGTCAGCAACAAAGCTCTCTCTCCCATCTCAGTTTGTGCGCCACACCCCCCTCCTAACTTTAGCAACGATAGGGAAAGAGCCACACACACTCACGCCCCCACCACTTCAGCCAGAGAGCGATATGCGCTGGGCGGATGTCAAATGGCGGTGCAAAGAAAACGATCTGACTCATTCCTATTCAAGCCAATCACAAGCCGTCGCTGCCTCTGACCGCCCTTGGGGCCTTCGATACGGTGCGTCGCCCTGCGATGCAATGCGACCTGCGACCTGCACGCGTCCGGCTGCGTGGGACGGATAAGATCGCAGCAAAAGGCACAGGGTGGGTTGGCGGGGAGGGGGGAGTGCACATTACAGCTCGGCGCACAACACATCAAAGAGAAAAAAAAACAATTAGCTGCCTGCCCCTCCATGCATCAGGCATACCCCTCGCGTCCTTAATTGCAGTTCCATTAAAGAAGATGAATCAATTCAAACGGCCCGAGTCAGATGCTGTTTTACAAATGGGCGACGTAACACATATCAAAGCGTTTGCATGGCCCGTGGGCACCAACCTCACACGTCATGGGCCGTCCGGAGAAACGCGACAAAGCAATGCCGTTTCGTCATCGCGAACAGGGCGTCCGAGCATCATGGCGCGTTTAACACGGAGCTGGGAAGGTGGTGGGAGGCAAAATAGAGGGATGAATCATTTCCCGGACTGTGTGCGTCGTGTGTGTGTGAACGTGCACGCAAACCGTTTTTGGCTCCCGCGGCAGTCCAAGCTGAGGGGGCAGAATTACTCGTGCTTCCTTGTGATATTAGTCAAAACCCGCGGCTGGACACATGGAACGAAGGGGGAGTAGCCGAACAGGATCGACTAGCTCGCTCCCAAAGCCATTCCCTTCGGCCCAAAAGCATGAAAAAATTGCGGGGAAGCCCGATTCAGCACTATCAAACAACAAAGAAAATAACAGCAGCAAAATTTTTGCATCGTCTCCTTGTTAGTGCAATCATTGTCTCAGACCCCTGGATTGCGATATATCAAAAAAATCCTTTAGCGGAGAGGGGACGAGTTGAGCACCCGCAGGCCCAGCATGCAGACAAGAGACAGGACAGACGCGCCATGTGCAAGGGATGCGCGCTCCGGGGGACGTGAGTGGTGGTGGGCTCGGGAACGGCTCCGCAGCATGGCAAACGCATCGCGTTTAGTCGCACCGCGCATGGTTTGTGGCGGCGGGAATGAATGCAGGGAAGACGAAGGAAAAAATTTAACAAAAAAATTTCTAGCGAGAAAACTACGCCATGAATCAAAAGAAAAACGCGAATCCCAAACGGACCAGGGTTTTGAGTAATGCCTCCAGGCTAGGAATCCTCCGCGGCCATGGGAAGCCCCGAGCTGTTGGAAAGCCCCCCGGCTAGGGGGCAACGACAGCGTTCCCGGGATCCAAACCGCTGGGCGCGAAATGAGCTTGGCCCTGTCCTTTTTCGCCATCGACGCTAGCGAGCTCCCGTCGACGCGGCTCCCGGTACCGCGGCGGTACGGAAGGCTGGCGAAGCAACAAGGGCTTCTAGCTACGGCCTTGGAGCTACGGGTGAGGACGGGGGCCAGGAGACGAGGCTAGGGTTGTCAGTTTCCTCCCTTGATTTTTCCGGGCCTATGGCGATATAGTTTGTTTTGGGGTCCGCGGGCTAACGTCGTCGAAGGGACGGCCGAGGACGAGGACGGCCATTGGCCGAAAAGGTGTTTATGGTTATGTGACAGACAGAGAGCACTTGTCAGATTTCACAGCCATTTGCTTTTTTTGATACTGTGGCGCCTACAGTACGAGCCCTGCAGCTGAAAGTCAAAATTTCGGTGCTGTTTTTCTTATTTTGAGACTGTCGTGTAATTTGTGCGGTTTTTGCTTCTCGCAACGTGGGTAATATGCGACGGACCCCTCCCATGCCTCTTCCATTTTCCTTGGTCGCGGACAATTTTGATGCCATGTCACGTAACCCTGCCATGCTGTCGTGGGCCTAGGGTTCGCCCAGTTGCCGTTTTGCCATACCGACTGCGAAAAAGAAACGCTGGTATTGGATCCCATGAAGCGAGCAAATGGCAAGAGATCGATTGGATACCGGTATCGCTGCTGGCAAGGATGGGACCCTGGCCGGCGGTGAAGCACGTCCACACACACCATCCACGATGCTTTTTCGTGCTGCGGGGGTCTAATGAGTCGCGTGGGGCATGCCGGCCCGGCGGGGGGGAAGGCCACTGAGCAGTTGCAAACGGGCTCCATCCCGCTGATACTGTACATACATATGTACGTACAGTTTCCAGGACGCCGTCTCGAATCGCTGGCGCATGGGGTTCGGGGAGTGGGATGCGATTGGGATGGGACGAATTCTGAGTGGGCGGGTCGCTGCATGAGAAGGAACGGAAACTCCAAGTGCCTCCACCGCTTTTGTGGTCCCGGCAGCCTATGGCTGGACAGCTTTTCGTTGACCGCCGCCGACGGGTAGGTGCAAAACGGGCTTCCTTGCATTCGATGATACCCTCGCCGAAGCCCTTCGCCGAGGGGTCGGCCAGGAGCCCAATCACGCCGTCGGGCTGTCGGGACGCAACGGCACTGGCTCGCAGCCAAAACGAAACCTGAAGGCACACCACACACACCCGATGCCAGAGTGTACACGATGTAATCATCACATACATCTCGTAGGGCCACAGGAGACAGCAAACACCTCCCCCCACGCCTGCATCATGTTCATGACACACTCAGAGGCGGTCAGATCCATCCTCTCTCATCCTGCTATTTCGGTGTGTCCTGCATGGCTTGCGACAGCAGTTTACAATGAGGAGGGAGAGTAGTCAGGGCGTTGCAGCGCACGAGCGCAAACGACGCACATTGCCACGTTATTCGGACCGCATTTGGTGTTATCAGTTAGCTTTACCGCGCCTATTCTGGCGGTCATGAATAAGTGTCGCGGTTTAGTGAGTAAGGTGAACGGAGACGGAGGGGGGCCTCTTTTCCACGTAACGAGGAATTCCGACCGGCATACCGCGGAGAGGGGGGGATCAGTTCTGAAGCCGATTAGCCACACACCCCCAATCTGGCATCGGGACTGGAATCCCTCTGCCACGGAACACTGGACGAGGTGTGGGGGGAGTTCGGCAGGGCGTGCGCAGAGCTGTAGATCGGCTTTGCTCCCGTTCCCTCACGGGCTTGGACTCGGTCTGGTTTTGGGCTTGCTTGTTGTTGCTTGCTTTTGGGCCGACACCAGCGAAGGGGGGGACAACAAGGGCTTGCGGACAAAGCCGTGGGGGAGACAACAGGACACAGGTGGCAGAAGCGTGGGTTGTTCGCCCTTTCTTTTTTGTTTGATGATTCATTTTGGATGTAATAGTTGCATTGTCCTCATTTTTCCTTTGAGGCGGCGCAGTGGGTGAATGGGAAATGAATGACAAAAAGCACAAACACAAACACAAGCACACGCTCCATGTCAGCCCCAGGCTCAAGGTCCAGGCTGCTGATTAGGCTCAGCTCAGCGCAGCACAACCATGGCACAGCCCAATTCGAGCCCTGTTGTACCAAGGCTGGAGCTCTTACATCTCCACCGTTGCCTAACTCGTCCAGGTAGTTTGTAGGGCAACCTGTTGACATGCACCGTAATCCCTTGTTCGGGTTGGTTGTTTGGCTGTTGGGGCCTACGCTTTTACGTTTTTAGGAGCTCTGGCGGGGCATGCGTCAAAACCCCGTTCGTTCGCATCAGACTTTCTGACTACTTGCTGGACCTACCTATTCAAGCTGTGTCGCAGAGTATCTTTTTGTCCTGTGCCATTCAAAACGGAGGGGCCCAGTGTCTTATCTGACCGTCCGAGACTTTTTGATGAGACCAGTCCGGGCTTTCGCTTGAGGAACCGCACTTAGACTTACTTGGCACCAAAGGTCTTGAAATCTTGCGTGTGTCCATGTTGCGCTGGTGCCCCCTTATTTGTTTTTGCGGTTTCGCCGGGCCGCCCTGATTTTGACCTGTCGGTTTGGGGCGCAACACAACTGTGCTCGCTCTTGTTGCCCAAACCCGCCGAAAAAGAAACCATCGCAAAATACCCTGAGGATCTCAGAAAGGACCCTTTGCGAAAATTACTAGCCTCGCCAAACTGGGGAAATAGATGCAAGGGAAAATTTTTTCTCTGCTAGGGCCCTATCGTCGTGAACCCGGCCGATGAGCAATATCAATAGACTTGCCTATCTGGACGGCAACCTGTCCCCGCCGGCAAAGAAGCAAAAAACCCAGAAGCCACCCCCGGCAACTCTTGCTCTCTGGGGCAGCGCACAAGGGTTTGCTGGCGGTGGTAGACGCCGCTGTAGAAGAAAAAAGTGGCGCGCCCCATAGCAAGGTAGGAATCTTTTTCCCAGGCACTATAACCATCGGATCCGCTTGCCCTCGATAGCGAGGGGGGGAGGGGAGGCCAGCGCTGGGCCAGCGCTCGAGCATGCCTTGAGTCGCGGCGCTCCGACGGTGACGGACGGTTCCACGCCCGCGCTGCCACACCTCCGCATTACTCATGTCCCAGCTCTCTCCCACCGCTTTGTTGTCTCCCCATACTCGGCCCAGTGAGAGAACAACGTTGCCGCACACCCCCTCCATTGTCTTGTTTCCTTTTGTCCACCGTTTTTTCCTGATGCCCTCTCCCGCCATTTGGACGGTACGCTACGGTACGCTACGGAGGGCAGCAGGACAGCGGGATGGCGGGCAGGCAGTCCTCGTGCGCTTCAGGATGCCCGTTGCCGGCCCGCCCTCACCTCGCACAAGCAACAAGAGTTTGCAAGGGGATCCATCTCGATCCATCTCGGTTGGTAATGGGCAATACAAGTCGCAGGGCCAACGATAGCGAGGGCTGTTGACAGAGCCGACGGCTGGGGGGAACCCTGGATAAGGTCTCTTTTCGACGCCCGAGGAAGTGGGTTGCTGGGGGCCGTTTGTCCTCGGGCCCTGGGTTCTTGGGCTGCTGGATCCTGCTCCTCGGTGCTGGTGGACGTACCCCGGCCCTGCGATACGGGATTCCTTCTGGGAAATCTTCGCCGCCACTTCTCTCAGTCAACTACTCCGTACCGTACCCGTGCTGCCATGGGGGAGTGGGAGCCTCCCACACCCCCATCCGCTATACCGCCCACGTTCTCCGATACACGCCCCAAGTGCACTCCCGCACCCGCACACGCCCCTCCACGACTCCTCCACGCCCTCCCTCCCTACAGCACCCACCCTGGGTGCCAGATTCCCACACGCCCCCGGCTTCCCGCCTGCGCGGCTTGTCGTCCTCCTGGTCGGCCTCATCCATTATCTTTATAATACCCTCGTCCCCAGGTTTCTTCCAAGACCCATTCCTTCGATCTCTCCACAAAGAACCAAGCTTCGATCAACATCTTCTTCTACTAAAAGAAGGCATCTGCCTCTCCACAACCCGAGCAAACCCTACTCTCTGCTCTCTACCTCTTTGTCGACTTACACCCGCCGACTCTCACTCCACAACATTCACAATGTTTGGTTCATACGGATCCTACAGCTACATGTGCGCTTCCTCGGCGCCCATGGATATCACTTCCCGAAGCCTCAGTGCTCACGACTCCACATGCGCCTTTCCCTCTTGGCCTCGCCGCGAATCCCTCTCCGAGTCCAACCGCGAGGAGCGCGCTTCCTCCTATATCTCCGACGACGACCTTTTCTACTGCGACACCTTCGACGACGACACCCGCTCCGTCTCCAGCTCCAGCAGTGCCGGTTCTCCCAACGGCCTCATCTCGCCTCCCCAAGCCATCTCTGATGCCGAGTTTCTTGAGATGGAGCGTGAGCGCCTCGCCCTTCAGCAGCGTGAGCAGCGCGAGTACGTCCGCGCCATCGTTTCGGAGAAGGAACGCCGTCGCGCCGCCGCCCGCAAGCAGCGCAAGTCTAGCAGCAGCAGCAGCAGCAAGAAGAGTCCCAAGAGCAAGCTTAGCTCCATGGCTCCCATCGCCGAGTAGGCCATGGACGAGCAACATGTGCTCTTGACGACTTTTACGACTTGATGACAGCGTATGTTTACTTTGGCAACACAGCCCATTAGCGCAGTCACTTACACAGTCACAGGCTGCTTTGTTTGTTTGCATTTCGGCGATTTGATACCCTTGAATACCCACCATTCTACTGGGGCATGTGCACAGCTCTCTAGGCTGCACATGCCAACGATCTACACTTTTTGAATAATCTGGGGATTAGCCTTCATGGCAACACCCGACCGACGGAAACACGTGAAGGGCATCATCACACCCTTTGCGAAACCGACTTTACTTCTACCTTCGAACTCGCGCTGGCGCAACACATCCTCAGCCAGCATAATGTTTTTACCCTTTTGGGGCATGGGCACCCACCCGCAAACGGCTTCGCATTCAAACTCCGATGACGCCATGGGCCTGGTCTGGGGCAGAGTGAGGGCTGCTTGCCACCCCCACAACCCCGAACCAACCCGAAAAGCAAAAACGTGGCGGTAAACAAAGCTGACTGCAACAACCAATACGAATGAGTCAGAATAGCTGCCGCCTTGGGACACCGGAAATACATGACATGGCGCAGCGGTGAAGTGCACTATTCCGATCAGTGCCGAGGCCTCTCGCACTGGCGGGGCACTAAGCCCTCCGCACCGGATAAGACTTTGGCCTTATCTCCCCGCTTCCGGCTTCTGCCATCGGGACATCGGCTCATGATAAGCGGCTGGATGGATGGGATGGTGACAAAGGCCAAGTGCCTTTGTCATCATCCTCGGAACCGCTTTGTTTCTCTTTACTTTTCTCTACTTCCTGGGAGCCGCCCGACTCCCTATTCTTGGCACCACACTATTGTTTCTTTTAATCCTGTTTATTTTCGTCTTTGACCGACTTGGTTGGGACATCCCCCCGAGCATCTTTTAGCGCATGGAGTCATTTTTTGCATCACGGCATTGGCATGGAATTGCATCACGGATTATGGAGCATGGATTTTACATTTTGGGTCTTGTTTCACCCACCACTGGGTTTGAATGAATGGAAGCATCATGGACGTGGTCAAACACCACGAGAACTTGTTTTTGGATTTTTTTGCTCGGGCATAGTTTAGATACCTAGGTAGTTTTTTTTACCCCATCGATCAGATCATCAATGATGATCGATCGAGAGATACCCATCGAGGAGTACAATGGATGACACTTTTTTCTACACTTTGACTATTTCCTGTGCCCCGCGCCTTGCGACAAAGTGACGACACATGACTGGGAACTTGGCTGCCCACTACTGCTACCACTGCCACTACCACTGCCACAGTGTCGGTGACCACGCTACGGGTCCAGTGACCCTACCTTTCAGCCCAACTCTTCGTGTTTGAGGGCACCGGTCGCTGCCTATCCTATCTATCTGAGGCAGGCGGCTCAAGCCGTCACAGGCTCACCTTTTTTTCTTGGCCTATATTTTACCTGCTTTTTTGCCTAGCCGCCCGTACGTAGGCCGTACGTCACCAGCCCGTCACGGGCGCCTGCCTCGGTCGGCGAATAATGCGCATGAACGTTCTCACACACCCGCTGCCGCCTTGATTCTGAACTCTCTTGCCATGTTTCTCAAGTTGCTGGTTTTTCCCTACCTACCCTCTCTGTCTTCTCCCCCCAGCCCGCCTTTCTTTTGTTTTTTTGGTCTCCGTTCGTCCCGTGTCGCGCCGAGCCAGCGCCGTCACATGCGCCCGAAACCCCCGTGGGTGCGCGGGATGAAATGATGGATGGGGGAACTCTCTGGCCGAGGGTGTTGAGCGGGATACAATGTTCAACCGTGTTTTGTATAATAGTACACAAGAGTGTGCGCGCGCGCGCCCCCGTGTGTGTGTGTGTGTGTCATGTGAGCAGGCGCGTTGAACTCGTGTAGGAGGCCTAATGCGACGGTACTCGGAGCGCGGCCAGAAGGGAAAAGGGAATTTGAGAAATAAGCCTCGTCCACCCGGGCGGACGGGTGAACATGGCTTCGCCGTAGATGATGGATGGGGAGTGGCGATATGCTCATTGCTCCCGCTCAAGAGGAAACGGAGAGGATATTCCGCCTGCATCAGCCCTGTCGGACGGGACGGTCACTTACCGAGCGTTTTTGTCTTTGAATGTGATTTGAACTGATGTGGGTGCGAACCGAGCCGACGGACTGGAGCCCTTCTTGGCAGATTGATTGATAATAACTTGTAGATATTGCTTTTCCCTGAAACTGGACTGGCAAAAGTCGCCAATGGGAGATAGTCATGTAAGTCAAGTTCTATATTCGGGTCGGGATGCTAGACTTGAGACGGTGACGCCTTTGCGACGTGGGGGGAGAACATATAACCGAAAATGCGCTGAAACTTGCACTCTTCTATCTGATCATGAACGCGATGTCGTCGCATAGCACTTAATATCTTGGGTGACGCGTTCTTGAATATGCTGCTGTGCTGTGATTATTAGAGAGCCCTTGTGATGGGCCTCGGCCCGTTATCAATTAACCTTGTGAAGTAGTGTCAAATGTTTTAGGATACGAGAACTCTTTGCCCTACCAGCAGATTGGGAGAGCAAGACAGGAGATGTAGGGGTCTTGTATGACCCGTCGAGGTGTAATCAAGATCTGCATGTCCAATATATCGCTGGGTTGTCTCTTATTTCTGGTGTTGGTTTTCTTTTTTTTGAGCCACTAACACAACTGTCTGTCCATCGACCCGTCTCTTCGGTTCAGCTCCTGCCCAAAGGGGCGTATATCTGGGTGCGGGTTTCACGGCATATTTTGAGACCAAGTGTGGATGAAGAAAAAGGAACATCACTCCGATCTGGGGTCGCTGAGACCGTGATTTCGGGGCAATTGACTTCGGTAGCCAATTGGGGACTGTCTTTTCTCGACGTCATTGCCGTGTCTGTTGCTGGCCCGTGAAAGTTTCCGGGTCACAGGGCCGTGCCAAGAAAGCAAACTCGATGGTTTGGTTGGCCCGACGGCTCGGTGATGTTCCAGCCCAGCTGTATTCAGTCGAGTACGGTTTCGGGTTGTCGTCCACTGTCTCGGCGTTAAGAGGTAGATTTGATGGATTTGGAAATTCCACGATGTCATCTCTGTGACGATGTTCTGGTGTCCCCCAGGGTAGGTTAGTTGGGAACAATGGAGTTTGCGAGTTTTTGATGAAAGAGTATAGTGACGGCCTAGTAGAGATTCTATATTCATGCAGTTCTAAGGATAGCATCGACCGGTTTCTAAACGAAGCTGTGGGCTTATACGCTATAACTAGCTAAAAAACAAAAAAATAGCTCTTGGATCAAAACGGGTTTGTACTAGCCGTTAGGCCTAGCTACAATGGGAAAATGTAACAAGGTATATTGGCGTGTGAAGCCCCGCTCCATATATTTTTTGGCTATCATCGTTGAGTAGTGTTATTGATTTGGAGTTATAACTTTAGGTTCTTGCTAATAATTGTGGACTGGATGAATGATGTTGACCTGAAAAAAAATTATTCGCTGCACCATTAAGAAAGGTTCCCGAGACATCGATTGCCTGACCACTAATGACTCCATACGCTACTATTGACACCATCGCTGAAATTTCATCAGCCTCCTCGTCTTCATTGTTCTGGCAGCCATTGAACTACCCATTGAAACGACAAATATGATTTACGCAAACGCATAATGCGAAAGATTACGGTTATGTATCGGCCCTGAAGTTCGTCTACTGGTCTAACGGGTACAAATTATGTTCTCATCGACAGTAGCAAACATGCGTGTGTAATACGTCTGCTCCCCCCTCATGCCAACTTTGCTAAAAGTCCCAGCATATTAACAGAGGCATATCTTTGGGATATTATCTGCGTGTGAATGGCAGGTTGCAAGGTTTGGTATAAAATAAGATCCTACATGTCGTCGACTTAGACTAGTTTTATCAATACCTAAACGAAATATTGATTGTGCCTTGGAAAGCTCATTAAAAACCCATCCCAAATACCTAAGCTTAAAGCTAATTCATCGCTGTTAGCAAACTGAGATAATTCTGGCGTAGTTCATCATGCATACGGATTTGTTGTCAGATACGAGTACTGGTTTAATGTCAATTAGATGGCAGTTTTGTCTTGATATAATATTCAAATGTGCCTTTAATATAGCACGGCATATAGCTTTCTATAGTTGGTCGTTGTTTCAGCCAGTACAAATATGAAAGGCTGAAGTTCTTGTGTTAATAGCCGATTGCACCTGGCATCTTGTAGCCCTGAATGATACCGAGAAATCCATTCCGGTTTAGCTTGCTACTTGTTTTTAACTTAACATAAATAACTCGCGCACATGGATGCTTCAATTGAGCCTGCACCAATCAAATGGTTCAGGGCGGCTATGTGACAAAATCAGGCTGCATAAACGCCACAACAAATCAATCAGGCCCCCAACCCCCGCCTCCACGCTGACATTGAACTTCATTCTTTGTTGTTGCAAGCTGAAGAAAAGCCTCGAGCTTCGAGAATCATGCCTTCACCTGCAGCCGCTAACTCATCAGTGTCCTCGATTTTCTGAACAAAAGAAGCAGACATGGCCGCCTCGCAAGGTGGGAAGCGACCCCTCCACTCCGAGTCCATTCACAACATCCCGAAACGACCACGTGTAAGCCCCAAAGGAAGCGCGCTCGAGTACGATGACTACAATATTGGGTGGATATGCGCCCTTCCGATTGAAATGACTGCGGCAGAGGCTATGTTGGATAAGATTCACGACCCTCTGCCCAGTAAACTACACGATACCAACGCCTACATCCTGGGAAGCATTGCGAGCCACAATGTTGTCATTGCTTGCCTTCCAGCAGGCCACTACGGTACCAATAATGCTGCCGTAGTCGCCACCAATATGCGCCGAACTTTTCCTTCCATTGAAAAGGCACTTTTAGTTGGAATTGGGGGCGGCGTCCCGGAGACTGCTGATATACGCCTCGGCGATATTGTCGTAAGCGATCAGGTGGTTCAGTACGACTTTGGTAAAGCCATGCCCAACGGCCAATTTCACCGAACGAGCTTCCCCACAAGACCGCCCCAATCCCTTATGACGGCCCTCTCTAAGCTACAAGCCCGACATAACAAGGAGGGAAGTCAAGTGCCTGCAATATTAGCCAAAACCTTCCAGAACTACCCAAGCATGATTGAATATAGCTATCCCAGTATCTCTGACAGGCTATTTCGCAGCACTTATTGTCATGTTGAATCTCGCGATACATGTGATGGCTGCGACATTTCCGAGCTCCTCCACCGGCCATTGCGAGAAAATACTAACCCAAAAGTTCATTATGGGAAAATCGCCTCGGGCAACCAAGTTGTAAAAGACGGTACGACCCGAGAAAAACTGTCAAGGGAACTAGGAATCTTATGCTTCGAAATGGAGGCAGCTGGATTTATGGATAATTTTCCCTGCCTAGTCATCCGGGGCATTTGTGACTATTCAGACTCCCATAAAAATAAAAAATGGCAGCACTATGCAGCAGCTGTTGCCGCAGCTTACTCTAAAGAGCTTCTTTTGGGAATACCAGCATGTAAACCTCACAACACTAATGGGGAGAGTCTAGTTTCTTGTCCAGGTAGGTTTTATTTCCCTTTCTATAGGGTCATTCACTCATCATAGTGTAGAACCACCGATGCAAGATCAATGGGAGGTCATCCGTGAGTCACTCACATTTGATCAAATCGAGTCTCGTCACGACACTATCAAAGCCGCACACACAAAAACTTGTGAATGGCTTCTAAATCATGACGATTATCTCAGCTGGTTGGATCCCGCAAAATTTGTACAGCACCATGGCTTTTTATGGATCAGTGGAAAACCTGGAGCTGGAAAGTCAACGCTAATGAAGTTCGTTTACTCACGTACTTGTGAATCGGCAAAGACTATCCAAAACTCAGGAGTTGTCTCGTTTTTCTTCAACGCACGAGGAGAGGAGCTAGAAAAGTCAACTGCGGGCATGTACCGATCATTACTCCTCCAAATCTTTACCATCTTCCCAGAGCTCCAGCAAGAGCTGGAACGTATACCTTTGTCTTATGACGGAGAAAATCGAATATCCTGGAATGTCGATAAACTTCGAAAACTATTTCATAATGCCGTTTCAAATCTCGGTCAGAGATATTTAACCTGCTTTATTGACGCCTTAGACGAGTGCGATGAATCTGAAGTTCGGGCCATGGTGGAAGATTTCGAGAACCTCGGCGAGCTCGCAGCACAAAATGGGGTAAAATTCTACATCTGTTTTTCAAGCCGTCATTACCCGCATATCCAGATTGAAGATGGCCTTCGATTTACTCTCGAGAACCAGCCAGGACATGGGCAAGATCTTGAAAAATACATCCGAAGCAAATTAAAAACTGGAAGCGGAAAAGCCACTAAAGAGATTGGCTTAGAGATTCTGGAAAAGTCATCCGGGGTGTTTATGTGGGTTGTCCTTGTTATTGATATTCTTAACAAGGAATTTAAAAATGGACGTATCTTTGCTGTAAAGAAACGGCTAAAGGAGCTACCACCCAAGTTGAGCGAATTATTTCGAGATATTATCCAGAGAGATAACGACAACCTGGATGATTTATTGCTTTGTATCCAATGGATTCTCTTTGCAAAGCGGCCTTTAACCTGCGAGGAGTTTTACTTTGCACTTGTCGCTGGATTAGATCCGTCGCCCGAGAATTTGGCCGAGTGGGACCAGGAAATAATTACAACTGAACACATGAGGCTTTATTTGCTAAGCTCCTCAAAGGGACTTGCTGAGTTCACAAAATCTCGAAAAAACCCAACAATCCAATTCATTCACGAATCAGTCCGCGATTTCCTGATTAAGGACAACGGTATACGTGACTTATGGCCAGAGTACTCAGATGACTTTGAAGGTCTTAGTCACAACAGGTTGAAATACTGTTGCAATATGTATTATCAGATTGAAATGTCTGAGATACTGCCTGACTCGATATCCGGGATGCCGGCAAAAAACATCAAGGCATTGCGCGACAGGGTTTCAAAGATGTTTCCCTTCCTGGAATACGCAATATCCAATGTTTTGTATCACGCGGATGCTGCTGAAAACACTACACGCCAAGAAGAGTTCATCTTAAATGAGTTTCCGCTCACCCTTTGGATTCACCGCCGTAACATATTCTCGACATTCAAAACCCAGCACTATACCTCTAAAGCAACTTTTTTGTACATTTTTGCAGACCAAGGTTGTACAGAACTCATCAAGATTGCTCTTCGTCATGGGCAAACACCAGGTTTCATGGAAGAAAGATGCAAACATCCGTTATTCGCTGCGTTGATCAATGATCACCAGGATGCTATACCTATCCTTCAGAAAGCGCAAGATATCAGTATTTATGCAAAGGATAAACTAAACGACTGCCTTTTATGGGCTGTTGAACAAGGCCATACCGCAGTCGTTGAAATATTGCTGACAATCGACGGGATTGATGTCACTTTAGCAAACAAGAAAGGTGAAACCCTGCTGTTTATCGCCGCCATTGGTAACAGAGCAGAGATTCTCAAGCTGCTATTAAAAACTAACCGTGTTAATCCTGATTCAAGACATGCATCAGGTCGATCACCACTATCTCGCAGTGCCTTCGACGCTTGTCAAAATATCACCAAGCTCCTACTGGCCACTAGCCGTGTTGATCCTGATTCGAAGGATAATACAGGCCGGACACCACTATCTTATGCTGCTGGTAACGGGGCAGAGAGTGTTATTAAGCTACTTTTAGCCACTGGCTGTGTTGATCCTGATTCGAAGGATAATACAGGCCGGACACCACTATCTTATGCTTCTTCTTACGTGCAAAATAGGATTATCGAGCTACTTTTAGCCACTGGTCGTGTTGATCCTGATTCAAAGGATAATGCAGGCCGGACACCACTATCTTATGCTGCTGCTAATTGCCAGGCAGAGAATGTTATTAAGCTTCTTTTAGCCACTGACTGTGTTGATCCTGATTCAAAGGATAATACAGGCCGGACACCACTATCTTATGCTTCTTCTTACGGGCGAAATAGTATTATCGAACTACTTTTAGCCACTGGCCGTGTTGATATGGGCTCAAGAGATGGAACAGGCAAGTCACCGCTATCGTACTATACGGGCGGTAATGATATGGTCAGATCATTATAGACGAATGGCTACACTGAATCCAGTTAAGGAGATAATAAATGATGTGAACTATGGCCTCGCACTGCTTCTTGCAAAAATAAGGATGTTATTGGATAGGTTGCCATTCAATCAAGTCCCACAGCCGCCGGTGCGTGGTGTGTTAGGCTATATAGAAGTTAATTGTAATCAGCATTTCTATTAATAATAAGGCACAATTTATCGCGACAAGTTTTTTTTATCGAATTAGTATTTAAATTCGTTTCCGTACTCAACATATGCAGCGAATTAGTTGTTAGTTCGTGAGCAGTGCATCTCTTATTAGCATGCCACCCACTTATATGACACACGCCCCAAACATTTTCAAGATAACCAACTATACGGGATATAGTTCATCAGACTTACATACTCCTTGAAACAAATATTGGGCTTGAATCAAATAATCCCGCTTTTGATATCACAGAGGCTTTCAAGTCACCAGTAGAAACCAAGGAAAATAAAATCTCTTTCTCACGGATGCCTTAACATAAGGAGGCCTACTTTATAGTGGCAGTACAGGGAAGGCTCCAAGAAATAGTTTAAAAGCATTTCGTTTCTCACGTACGTTGTCCAAAAATCTTGCTGTGTGTAGATATGTCCAATGTGAGCTGAAATAGTTTTACCAAAGTTTCCAGTGAAGCTGCCCCTGATACAGCAGTCATCGTGCTAGTGCGCATGTCATCCAGGGTAATTCTTATCCAACATTTGATTCAATCTTGCTCAAAAAAGTAGCATAATCATCTAAAATTTTGAGAAGATGCTAATGAGAATTTATATAATTGGATGGGAGCAAGGGGGCACTCGGTTTTTATTTAATATCCTGTTCTATGTGATCCTCTAGGTTTCCAACTTGATGTAATGTGGAATGTAAGGTATGGAAATGTTCGGCAGACTCTGCAACACCTGACAGGCTTTTGAACTTCAGGACAAAGTAAAAGGGAATGTATTGAGCTTCGTTTCTTTCTCTCTAAAAAGGCCAGCTGGATTACAAGATAGTAAAGGTTGATAGACAAGGACTGGGTGTCTGTTATGTAGAACTATAGGGTACGCATGGTACAAACAGTAATTGGTTGGTGATCGAGAGTCGAATTAAAAGTTTAGAATGATAACGCAATTAATTTTCAAATTCTGGTTAATAAAATGTGTGTTTTAGTTTAGCTTGGTATTATTCCTCGAATTAACTCTAATGGAGTGACTTATATTTGCGTCGAGTGGTTTTCTCTCTGGGCCTGAATTTATGTATCAAGCATTGGATAATTATCCTCAATCAACCTAACATGATGTGACTCTCAGCTGTAATCTGTGACAACACTAGAGCTTCAGGATTTGGCTGAGCGTTCGTTTTTCGTTAAACATAACATCAGTTCCCTGCATTTGCCATGTTCTCACTAACTTGAATAGTTCACTCAGCGTCAATTCTGAACATCATGGCACATGACATCAAATATCGAGGGTGTGGCATTAAAACCATCACATGACAGAATGTTCGTTAGGTTTCTGGGGAAAGGTCCCGGGAGCAAGAGTCTGGGTCGTCCCTGGAATAGAATTGAGTTTTGCCCACTGGCATTCTCATTGATATTTCCAAAAAGAGACCGTGTTCGAGATTGTGTGGACTACCCAAACTCTACTTGCACATCGAAAACATTCGTTCCATGCATGATCATGCCGCAAAGAGAAGATTGCAAATGTCTAGTGTCTTTGAGGGGGTTGCACGTTCTCACTATTCTCTTCCTGATAGGCTTTTGCGCAAAACGCGATCTCTCTCGGCGCGTTCCTTCGTGTTCATCGACAAACCAACTTACACTAGAACAGGTTTCGAGATCGCAACTAACGAAAGCTTGGCACATTTTCCAACTCTGGGCACGTCACCCACGTTACGCCCGTTACAAAGTTTCCTCCGCCACCCTGCGATAGACTTTTGATGAGGCGGATGATGAACTACCCATACGCCACAGGCCGAATCCGTCACGCTAAGGCTATTGTTTCTAGGAAAATTAAGCGAGAAATATATAATAGGCTTTAATTTACATATGAGCTTTATTTCAAGGTTTGAAGGGTCCTGAGAGGGATTACGAATCCCCTGCCACCGACTTACATACCTTGGGGGCTCGTATAGCTTCTACTTGAACCAGACAGAAACCAGACTCAGAATTACAACAAAATGACGCGTGGGCGGGACAGAAAGGTCGTTCAGCTGGATAATCCTTGTTTGCAAACATGCCAACACCAACGCCAGCCACCATCACCAGTACCTTCGTTCTTGGATTCGGATAATATGTCGAATAGCAAGAAAGGACCTCAGCCACAGGACGATTACTCCCATGATCCTAGCTCCGCATTCATCTGGAAGACGTCCGTACATATGACCTGTCAGGAGGGGGGCCCTCATTCTTGAGACAATCGGTTGACGACTGGTGGCGATTCACACGTCGCATTCACGCATTCACGCACGGATGATCCCCACATAGCCACTCGGATCATGACAACCGGCGTAAAATGGTGTGTGAATGATTCGAAACAAGTCGTCCGAATCCACACAACTTAGTCAATAGCCAACAGAACTAAGGGTCGCTTGGCCATTAGGCCGATCACCCGTGTACGCGGGTTCCAAGATCGCATGCACGCATAAAATGTGTGGAATCCTGAGGTTTTCCCCCGCAACCCTTCCGTGACAAGTGACGGTCCAATAGGGCTGCGTATGTGCGTGCGCCCTTTTCCATTTGCTGCAGGGCGACGAATCCCCGCGAGGCTGGATGCACCCAATTGGGTCTCTGCATGACTGAAGCGGGCTTTCGCCGTCTTGGTGGGTGAGTGAGGGGCTAACAAAGACAGTCTTGGTCCAAGTTTAGATGCGGGCTGTGCAGACCCGTTTCATGTCTCAACTGCCTTGGTATCTAAAGGGGGGGGATGGAGATGGCAGTTGCCTGAACGTGATTGTGGGGGTTTAATGTGTGGCAGCCACGAGGAGAAGGGTGTTAAAGGTGTCAGTGTGTGCACCGTTTTGGAATGTCGACAGACACAGGCCAGTCAGCGAACACACCGCGAGCTAGGGTATCGGAGGTGCATGTCGTCTTTAGTTCGTCCTTGGAATCTCACTTGCACACCACGTCGACGGAGGACTGGACTGTGCATTCTCTCGATACTATCTCCGAAGGCCAGCGTCAAGCTCAGATATATCCGTGTAAATGGTGTCAAGGCTGGGCTTGCTTCAGCTGCCGCTCCGAGGGCCTGGTCAGTTTCCAAGTTTGTATTTGGGGGCGGCTATTCTCAGCTCGAAGTTGCTGATCACATCCCTTGGCGGGACATGATGTGACCAAACTCGGACAAAGACGATCGGCAACCATGCCCATGCTGTCTGTGACGAGAAATAATGAGTTGATGTTAGCGGCCGCCTCCATCACCTCTTCAGGCCCAGGGTCTGTCAACTCCACTGCGTTCGCGGCGGCGCTTTTGTCACAGCACCTTGACCTGTCATCTAAGGTGAACAGCTATCGCGGGGCTATCAAGATGCTATGTGGTAGGATTCATAGTCTAGCGGATGCGACTGGTTGTCACTGCTATCACGGGCGCTGGTGTGCGGTGACAGTGTTGCAGTTTCGAACCGACGTCTCCATTATTATCTCTCCCCTCCCGCAACTGAGGGGGGCCGGGTGGCTCAATCCCCCATAAAGCCCCTTGTATTGAGTCCTGGCATGGGTCAGTCAGGCACAGTGATTGAGCTAACAGGGGTGGGCTCGAGCCACAATCCGCTAGCTTAGTGCTCCTCCTGTCACTAACATAAGCTGAAGACTTGGCCCGTTGCCTCGTCAGTTTCAGCTCAACGGGTTTGACTTTAAGAGCAGTTGTCTGAGTGCCGTAGCCTGACGGAATCGGAACAGGGCTTGGGGAAACAATTTCAACATTGGACAATTAAGGAAAGAGGTCGTAGTATGTGTAAGCACTTGGTGTGACAAGGCCGCAGGGGTGCCAAAGGAGGAGGGGTACCTTCGACAATGGCGTGGAAGGTTGATGGAAGTGTTAGGCGAGAGCGAGAGTTGCATCCGCGAGCAACACCTTGACAACTTTCTATGTGCTGGCAGGAAACCAATGGCCATATGTATCATGTACGAGCAGGATTGATTGTGTTGTTCATACTGCAACGTTCGATCTTGAGACTTGCATGTCCGCATCAGACCATCCAAGGCGGACGGATAAAGCTCACCGCATGCATCTTAGACGCGATCACAGAGTTTATCACGGAGCAGCCTTCTCCTTCAAGCTATCGACGTCGCCACAATATATTAGCGTTGCACTCAAAGATGCGCGCCTGGCGCAACCGATTGAGCGTCTCCACCCGGACGCAGGACTGACAAAGATGTGGTGGCGTCCAACATCACCAGCAGCGTGCCGTCAACATGGCCGCGGTTTGGGCCGCAGGATATCACCCTATCGATGAGGGGGCGCCACCGGAGAGCCCGCGGCCGGACTCGTTATCCTTTTACAATGGGTCGCCCTGCAATGACCAACATTTCACATGTGGGGTGATCAGATCACGGGCCGGAGCTCTACGTGAGTGGATGAACTAGAGTGGATGGCGGAGTTTTAGTTGACGATGGCATCCGAAGGATCACGGTGGTGGGACAACAGTTACGAGCTGCAAGGCAAGGAGGATCAGGGCGGGAGAGCCCAAGGGGTTCGTTGAGGTTGAGCACCGGTTGTAGGGGCGTCTTAGCGTCCATGTTTGGAGAGGCTCCCTCCTAGTACTGTGAGGCTGCGGCGAAGCCAGAGACGGGTCGCGGGTGTGAGGCCTGGACCGGAGCGTTGGAAATTGGTATCCCCACGAAAGGCAACCTGCGAAACCCGGGATCCCTGGGGCTCATGAGACCCGAATGCCTCCCACTGTCTGGACTGGAATCTGAGTAGTCGCTAGGGCTCATGCTATTGGTATAAAGTGTGTGCAGCCGCATTGGAGGTTTTGCGGAGTAGTCCACTTATATATGCACTTGAGAACTGATTCAGGTTCTGCTGGAATACAGAATGCATGCATATAGCAAGCGGGCAAGTCAGAGACCGTGGCTCAGAGGCCGCGCTGCTGAGCTTGAGCTGAGCCATTAATACCATGCTAAGAACTCTCGAGACTACAATCTCCGTAGATGCCGGTCTCGTCGGCCATGACGACATTGCCGGCCGCCGGGAGGGACGGCAGACACGTTGCCACGAAGCCACAGGCTCACCGACGGCAAGATGCCAGCCTCGTGAGCATGTTTAGCCGCGGGGATAAGAGTGAGGCGAGAGCACCCATGGCAAACGCGCGCTGAATGTGGGCCTTTGAGGCCGTCGTGGCGTAGCCGAGCGGTTGGGCAACATGGCGCTTGTTAGATAGATCTGGGTGGCATTACGGCGTAGAGGGTAGCAATCGGACGGAACAAGCAAAAAGGTGTGCAACAAGACAGGGACTGGCTTCTTGGGGGCGGCACACTGCACATGGATGTGTAAGCCATGTTGCTTGTGCGGTTTGTTACTGAGACAGGGCTGGTGCATACGACGCTCGTTCTGTCGTCTTACTGCATTGGGGGGTGGAGGCTGCATACACAGGAGGACGAGACCTGAAGTTGAGGCCACAGTGGGCGACTAGGACAGGGCGGGTTCGGGACTTCTGGAAGAGTTGCCGGAGGGAGGGAAAGCTCTCTGCCCATTCATCTAGCAGCCACGAGGCTGCAAGAGTCAACGATCTGGAGTGCGCACGGCCGCTCCTCGATATTCGATGAGCCCACGAGTGGAGGTGGGGGCCCCTGGCCAAGGCCGTCGATCTTACAGCGAACGAGCGACCAACCGGCCGATGCCCATGCCCATGTCAAGCTTTTACAATTCTCGTGGCCCACGTGAGAGCCGGCGAGGTTCCGTCGGGGCGAACGGGAGACGGCCAACAACTCGAAACTGGATGAATTGGAGGGCATATTGAAACGTTGTGCAGTTTGAAGTAGAGCCGGATATGTCGTGTGCGAAAGCGCCTAGTTCACGGGATGATGTGCAACCAAGTGTGGTAGTGGCACATCGGCATCGACTGGGGTGAGAAAAAAAAGCAAATAGCGATCGTGTCTGAGCGGAAGCAAGCAAGAGCTAAGTCGGAGCGAGCAGGAAGCGGAGATCCACCACTCCCACGCTTGCTCTCAGTCTCAGTCTCAGTCTCACTCTCACATCTGCAAAGTACTAACACAAGTGTGAGTACATAAATAGGTCGCACCTACTGTATCGGAGTGGATACATGCTAGACGGGGAGAAGGAGCAACGAGCATCGGGGAGGACTGTGCTATGTATGGAAGTAACTTATGTATGCACATGCCTACCTAATGTAGGACAGAAGGGCGGCCAGAGACCTTACTCAGCTGGGCAAGCGCAGGGTAAAACATAGCGAGTGTCCTCTTGCTCCTGCTCTTGTATGTATGTATGTAGGCAGACGTAGCGCCACCAGGGTAAATGAGACGAGATCCAGACAGTCTAGGATCGGATGAACGCAGTCCGACTGGGAGACTTACGATTGATAACATCTAATGAAATCACATGGCGTCACATACTGTCACAGGCCACTCCAAGCAATTATTCGACAGATGAAGAAAGGACTGAATGATGAGACAGGGATTTTGTTCGACTCGGTTGGTGGTTGAATGGTGGGGCGCATTTTACCCTCTCTTGGATGGACAAGGGCGACAAGGGCCTGCGAGGATGAACAAGGACCGGGGCGACAAAGAAAGAACAAAGGCCAAGCAAGGCCCAGCAAGGCCCGTTTTAGCGGCCGGGAAGGAGGGTGACGGCGATTAGATCCTTGTCGGGGAAGGTGATCGGCCCGCCCATTGGCCCGTCCCGGCAGAGAGCTTGCAGCTAGCGCAGCCAATGGAGAGCCGCAACACACCTGCAGCACACCTCGGCGCTTCGACGACGACGTCGATTGAACGTTGCTGATGGCGCGCCCCGCCCCCGTGCCCC
>NAGG01000291.1:0-38199 GCA_003031705.1 Calonectria naviculata
CCTAAATTTGAGGCGCCAAAGGTGAGGGAGGAGGGGCAGCAGCCAAGCAGCACGCACATTCGCTATCGCCGAGCACAAGCTGCCCCTCCTCCCTCACCTTTGGCGCCTCAAATTTAGGCGGCCATCCTGGCGCACGTCGGCACCCTTGTGAAAAGAGGGACGTCATGCCCCGCCGCTAGTGGTCGCCACCGCCGCACGGATTTTGTGCGCGCACGGAAGATCTGCCCAGGACGAAAAAAAAAAATTATAACCCGGACACGATGAGACAAAACACCATCACCCATGCGAGCCTTATCAAAACAAACAAGGGTGTCAATGAGGGGTTGTATTTTTTTTTTATTTTTTTGGTCCTCGTCGGTTACAGCCTTCAAGCACGTAAACGGAAGCAGCAGAGATTCTCAGCATCCAACTACATAGCATACCTAGACTTCTCAAACAAGACACGGCGGATCCCGCCCCCCGTTGGCAACGTCGTTGGTGTCATACCTCGTCGTTGCATGTCTCATCAATGCCGCCGAGCGCTTTTTGCAGCAATTTCTGCCCCTCCCCCTCCCCCTCCTCTCCCTTGTCGTCAAGCAAAGCTACTGGAGCTAGCGACGAACAAGACCACCCGCCCCCCAGACAACCGCACCAAATGAATGGGGATCTAGACCAACCAGGCCATGCTCAATTCGCAGGAGGGGCAAAAGTGAAAAAAAAAATTCCCAGCCACGGTGGACCCGCGCGAGACTCCTAATGCACCTCACCACCTCCCATGCGCCAATGCGCGGCAAGGCGGCCCATTCATTCCATTCCATTTCCCACTCGGGCAAGTTGCTTTACGACTCGAGGTTGTCTGCAGACACTGTCCTATCACCTCCGAACCACTACCAACCCACCAAACTGTTGATGAAGGACGCACCATGGCCCACTCGCGAGGCCCTCCACCGTTCACCGCCCTAGCCAACGCAACGCAACGCAGCGCAACGCAATGCGGTTGTCTATCATCGGGCAGCATGGCTCCCAGTCTTGGGCAATTATCTCCTCATCCACGCAGACGAAAAGTTTTTCCAAGGTTGAAAAATCATCTGCAGGTTGCGGGGATATCAACGCAACCCCACGTGCACAGTTCTTTCGTTAATTTGTCCCCTTGTCCTGAGCTGTCCTCACCGCATGCGGCCATAGCCCCCATAGCCCCATCTCGGGAACTCATCACCTCTAGACAAGGTCGCGTGTGGAGTTTTTTTTTTTTTTTCTCGCCCCATGCGGATACGTGAAAGACTACCTGCTGCAGCGGGACTAGTTGTCTTAAAACAAGGCCCTCATTACAAGCGTAGAAGTCATATGACGATGCTAATCAAAGCAATGTTATGCAGGAGCATGATATGACATTAGACTCGTCATATGAGGGTGTAAATTCGTGTACAACAACATGTAGGGTAATCATCCCCCAATTTTGCATCCAATATCAGGACTCGTAGAAAGTAATGGAGGCAAGAGTCGACCAAAGTCGAATGTTGAGTGCAGACGTTATCGTTCGATGTAGGCCTGGGTTGGCCTCGACCCATTACGTGCGGTTGGCGGAGCTTGGCCAGTTCTTTCGAGATTGAGGACTATAAAACCGTGGGTCCCCTCATGATATTTTGGTGTGTATGTGTGTGTGTATCTAGGATCCGTGCCTCCAGTCTAGTTTCATCAGCACTTCAGCATACCAGCTATATGCGGCTATGAACCATGGCAGAATCTTTGAATTTGCCTCCATATACCTCCATTTCTTGCTTTTACCATCATAATTGAAAAGCAGGCCGAGTTGACACCCCATACGTTGATCAAACCCCAGCAACCGAGGCAGCAAACACGAACAACCATGACGATTACTACGAAAACGAGACGAGAAATACCAGGGCCCCGAACCGACCGGAAGCTCATTTTCCCGTTTTCCTAGAGATGGCTCTGTTACGCCAAACACGGGCAAACACGGCCTGCGCGCCACACCGTCGCCCGGTTTTCGTCAACTGTCCTCGCGCCGTCGCACGACGCATTCCGACCTGCGTCAGCAGCCGGCAAACACTCCCCCGACAAACGGCAGCTTAAAGGACGCAACTGGCAATCAACTTTGCAACAGACGACGGAGAAACCCTCGCCCCCGTGGTCGAGTGGTTAAAGCCCGTATAGAGTAATAGCAACTCGTTGGACTCCTATGACCGCGTAGGTGTAAGCCAAGGATCCTGGTGCAAATCCGGGTGCGGGCTTTTTCTTTTTCTTTTCCCAGCTACCACATTCTTTTTCTCTTTTTATGTTTTTGAGACTGTTTATTTGTCGGTCAAAAAAGTCTCGCTCGAACCGCTGGCAGAGTACGCCGAACCGTTCTTTGTCGCCTGATTCACGTGTGGTACTACTATTTCTGGATCGCCAGATTTGGTGAAGCCTCATTGTCCGATTTTTTTTCTCATTGCGCATTCCCACCGTAGAATATAAAAAGGTTCAATATTTCGTAGTATTTCTTTATTAAATTTTGTACATGCTCTATTTCTCATATTTGTTCAAGCTACAAAGGCCTCGATCTACAACGGTAGCTAAACTCGCCACATCCATGACCAGAACCTGATCTACAGGGCATCTAGACATTATGTACAATCTCATCGTACAGCACCACACATAATGCATTCTCAGGATACCCTCATGAATCATTTCGCCTTCTCGGCAGCCTTGCCCTTGGCGCCCTGCATCGACTTGGGTGTCTTCAGTCCAAGGAACACGGTAGCAGCGACAACCGCGATACCAGTCGCGCCCATGCCGTAAGCCACCTCTCGTCCAGCCCACCAGTAGACGCTGGTGAACAGAATAGGTCCAAGACCGCGACCCAGTTGGCCCCAGCTGCGAAGCATACCGAGCTTGTTGCCACGCTCATCCTCGTGGGCCTCGAAGCTGCTCAGCGCATTGAGACCAGTGACGACGGTTGCCGACGTCATGGCGAGGCAAGTTGCGGCAAGGTAGAGACCACCGATGCTCGAGACACGACCGAGGAGGACGAACGATGCGAGACAGGCGATGACACCAGTGCGAACTGACAGCAGAGGAGGCAGACGGCGAGTGACTCCTCCCTGGAGGATGGAAGCCACCAGACCAACATAGCCAAGGAGTCTCCCGTTCTTGGCCGAAGTAAAACCAAACAGCTCGTAAGTCATGAAGGACAGGGAGCTCTCCATACCCGAGAAGAAAAGAAGAAAGACAAAGTGGGTGGCATTGAGGATGAAGTGGGAGTTGGTCCGCTCAACCTTCTTAGGCGCCGCCTTCTTTTCGCTATTCTCCTTACTCTTAGCGCCCGTCATGGAGGGCAGGGTCTCGGGGAGGCTAAAGTACAGGTAGACAGTCTCGATGACAATCAGCGCCAGGCTGAATCCGGCCGCTGTCGCAAAGGGGTTGGCGGCCACAGTCGAGATGCTGCTCAGCCAAGCACCCAGGCCAGGGCCAAAGGTGAAGGCAATGGAAAAGCACGCTCCAATCATGGCCATGGTAGAACCACGGTTAGACTCGTCCGAGATGTCGCTGGCCATGGCTGTGGCCAGTTGTACGTTGCCCTCGGACAAACCGCCCACAACTCGGCTGGCGATGAAGGTACGGAAGTCGACGGCGGCAACCCAAAGGAGGACGGAGAGGATGTTTCCGCACATGGAGGCGAGGAGGGCCTTGCGACGGCCATAACGGTCGGAAAATGCGCCGATGAGGGGGGAAGCGATCGCCTGGAGGAGCCTGAAGGAGAGAGTCGTCAGCATATTGCTCTGAGTGGGGTGAGGCGGGAAGCGACCACGTACGAGAACAGAGAGCCTAGTGCGCCGCCCAGCAGCACAATGTCATGTCGCGAATCAATCGGACGAGAAAAGGCAGTCTTGTATCGGTGCAGTCCGTGGAGAACAGACTGGAGCAGGGTCGCGGGGCCATCGCCGTCGACTTCGGTGCCCTCGTGGTCGCGGTAGAATTCGAGGAGCTTGGGGAAGAGCGGAAGAATGAAGGTGAAGGAGATCTGGATTTTGCGCATTGGTTAGCAGGGAAGGCAACCGGTTCGGCACAGTCGGAGGTTTGCTTACCAGGTCGAGGAGCAGGGAAATGGTAATGACCCGAAGGACCTTCTTCCTGGCGGCGGCATCGACGGCGGCCATGATGATCGCTGGCGGGAGTGTATGCGCCCAAAAGGACAGCTGGACGAATGAGGCGTGAGAGAGAGGACGGGGGAGAGATTAGGAAGAGGGCATCAAGAAGAGAGTGAGCGACGAAACGAAGAAATCACCAGATTAAAAAATAACGAGACCGAAGGGGGATGAAACGAGACGAAACACGTCACAGGAGGTGAAGAACTGAGTTCCACTGATGGATGGCCATTGTGTCATTTGAGTTGGCCAGCATTGGCAAGCGCTGGCTCTCTGGCGAATCACAAAGCTCGCCTGCTCTGCTCAAGCTCCAGCCTCGGCCGCGTGGACTCGGCTGTGCGTTCCAGAAGGCATCCTGGCCCCTGTATTTCCGTATTTCCAGGTGCATTTGGGCGGGCTCTAATATTAGTCCCACCGCGCCGCAACATCAGATTGAGTTCCTATAATCATCAAATCAAAGAGCCGATGATTGGACGAACGGTCGAGGAAGGGATCTACGCTCGCGAAGGGATCACTGGGTAAATACGGGGCAAGTCATATTGGTCAAATCAAATCTGTTTTATATTGTTTTTCACTATGTTTTTCTGGTTTTCTCAATGGTAGGTGTCGTGAACTTTTTTTTCGGTTTCGTTTTCGCCATCGGTCCTCCAAACCCCAGCTTCCCGGCAGTTCCTAGACCTTGGCGTCTTTTCTTAAGTCATAGCCGGCTTAGCGGCGACATAGATCGTAAAAGCGTAACAGTGACAATAAAATGAGGAAAGGGTAATCCGCGCGCCTCGATTGGCGAAGGGAGATTTTTGTGTGGCTCCCACAAGCGGTCCACATGCAGCAGAACAACAACTTCCTGAGCAGACGCCGGCTGAACTCGCATTCATGAAAAACAGTCTTCCTTTTTTTTTAAACATGAACAGAGCTCAAGATGCTCCAGCAGAACAAGGTGATCCAGACAACATATCAGATACATAGCAGGATATCAAACGCCTCCGCAAAAGATCAGGAGAACGAAAAACCAGGAGTAAAGATAGAAATAGAAGGAGCTCAATGCACACTCAGTGTGTGTCGAGTTCGAAGTATCGTAGCGTAAACTCGTAACTTTTTTGTTTCGTTCATCGTGTCGGTTTGAAAGCCGATCCAGTCGTATCAAGTGATCCCATCAGGGATCCACTAGTTATTAAATCATTAGGGCGTCCGTTGTTTTTTTTAGAATGGCTCAAAGACGAAGCGGAGACCCTCAGATCCCTTGTAGGGGATAGGAATGAAGTAGTCCGCTGCCATCTCGCAGTCCCGAACCCGTGTCTCGTAGATCCTCAGGCAACCAATGTCGCCCTCTCTGACATCGCCCTCGTCGCTTCCAAAAACAACACCTCCGCTTCCCCACTGTCGGAACAGTTTGGAAAGCATGAGGAACAGCTCAGAGTGAGCGAGAGCCATGCCCAAGCAGACCCGGCTGCCAGAACAGAAGATGGAGAGGTACTTCTCCAGGTACTCGCCCTCTTCAACCCAACGCTCAGGGTGGAATCCCCGAGCATCGTAGAAGATGGACTCGTCCATGACGGTCTTGTAGGGGCTCATGCCCACAACAGATCCGGGAGGAAGTTGCCACTCCTTGTCGTTCTCTCGGTCATAATAGACAACGGTCTCATCGGGAGCAACACGTGCGAGACGGCTGCTGGTTCCGATGCTGAGACGCAGTGCCTCCTTGACCACGCCGCGGAGGTATGGGAGGTTTTCGAGCTTGGAGAGCGGGACGGGCTCGTTGGGGTCGGGAATGGCCTCAAAGAGCTCGTCGCGGAGTTTGCTCAGAGTGTGGGGGCGGTTGAGGAGGTGGAAAGTGGCCAACGACATGGCCCAGGATGTGGTCAGGGTTCCTCCTTGAACAAGGATCTGACCTTCCTGTGCCAGCTTGGTAGGCGTCTTTTCACGAGTGGCCTTTGCCGAGTACATATCGGTGTTGAGGTTGCCGGCTTCGAGCATCAACTTCTCTGCGTTCTGCTGCGACTCGAGGCTGCGGATCTGCTCGATGATGTCGTTCTTCATCTTGAGGAATCCACCCCATCCAGGCATGCATCGGCTTGAGATGGACTCGGGCAGAGCATTGACGAGGGTGAGCACCCAGTTGACGTGCTTCACAAAGGGACCCATGTGGGTACCGATGAGAAGGTTGTTGGTGACCTCGGCGCCGAAGTCCGACTTCTCAACCAGGTGGTCGCTGCGAGCAAAAGCATACTCGTTGATGACATCGTTGGTGAATGCCGAGAAAGGGTACATGACATCCAGAGGCTGACCTCGAGAGACTTCGGCGTAGTTCCGGAACGCATCCAACAGAGCATCCACTCGCTCCTCAATCACCGGCTGCAATCTGCGCACACTCTGAGTTGAGAAGAAAGGGTTCAGCGCGCTTCGCCTCAACTTTTGAAGGTTGTGGTCAGTGGTCGCAAGAGCACTCTCTGGTGCATTGTTAGTCTCGGCGGGGATCAGTGCGGGAGAAGACAGCTTCTTGCGGGGAGCACCGGACTGTGTACCTGGTTAGCCAAGGTTGACCTTGCAAGCGGCCTGCGCCTCATGTGTTTGATACATACCTGTTGGTTGTAGAAAGTCCACTTGTCGCGACGGCGACTGGGTCCGGTGTAAAGCTCCGAGAAGAAGTCTGGGTCTCCCACGTGGACCTCCCAGGGGTTAATGCGAACGATGGGGCCATATTGTTCGTGCATGTCGATAATCTTGAAGGTGTATTGTCCACCAAGGACAACATCGTAGTAAAACTCATAGTACTGAGTCAGTGCCGCAAGCTTGGGTCCGGGGATATGGGCCAGCGGGCTGAACCATAGCCGGTAGACGACCAGCGAGACGACATAGATGGACCAGATGCCCGCAAGCAGGCAAAGGGTCTGCTGCCAGCTGAGGGCAGCGAGATTCTCTGGGACCGTCATGATGGTCCTAGTAACCGGTCATGAGCGACTCGCCCGTGCAAGGCGGCCTTGTCATTGAACAAAGTGTAAGAGAAATAATGAATTGCCCACAGGGCCCGCCTGAGTAGAGGCGGTTGTACTTAGTCGGGCAAGACCAAGAGTGAACCGGTACCGTCATGAGAATGCAGAAGACGTGCAGACGCACTGGTTATGTAGTGCATCCAGGCCACGCATTGCGAGCCGTCTCTTTCACCGTAGCCGTGTGTAAACGGGCCAGCTCTGGGGGCCATGGGCGCGGCGGGTGCGGGCCGCGTGGAGACGTGCTCTGGCGGTGTGAAGAATCTTGAGACAAGGGACGACCAGACGGCCAGCTGTCACCGCAAGAACAGCGCCGTTTGTTGGTAGAATCGGCCCTCCGCGCCGCAGCGAGCGGGGGCCGGGACGCGCTGGAGCCAATGGGTATGCCATCCGGGAGCCGGGGACGCTGGCGCCGCTTGTGCAAGTTTGTGCACCGGGGACAAAACCATTGGATCGCTAACGCGAAACGCAGGCACCGGGGGACGGAAATTCTGTTCGAGGCTGGGCTGGGCGGGCTGTTCGTCAGGGGCTAGGCATGATGGTGCCTTTTGGAAAAAGGGGAGAGAGGCGGGGGAGGGATGAAAGGGCTGGATGGCGATGGATGGGCGAGAACATGGGGTAACGAGGCGGAAGAGGTTGGCGATGGTGGTGCAGGAGGGGATCAAAGCGCGGCGGCTCCCTAGTGGTTGGTGGTGGTGTTGATCGGTTGCTACCGAGTCGTGAGATGGCAGGGAAATGAGCCCAAGCAGGGGCCAAAGTCTGAATTGCCCAACATCCGGCTGAGCAGCAGAACCGCAGCCGTTTGGGAGCACGCTCTGCCCATCGTGAGATTGCGGATGGGCCACTTGTTCGCCCGATGCGCTGTCGTGACAGCTCTGGGTATCCCAGCCTCCGACTTTGGCACCGGCGGGGTGGAGTCCACAGCGTTGCACTCTATGCGCTTTGCTGGTTCAAGTGCGGGCTTGGCCAAAAGGAGGTTAGATCTCCCCTGGAGAGGGCAGTTTTCGTCCAAACAAAGCGGGCCCAGGCCTTCTAGTCTGCGTTAAGGTGAAGAAATGGCGGGCTCTGTTCGCGTGTTACACGATGGCGCCCCATATCCCTCAAACTGCACCGCTATGCGTGCAATGTGTGTCTGCATGATAAGGCAAAAAAGCTAAGAAAATTGTATGCCGAACAGAGAAGGCATGCAGCATTGGAGTCTCGCAAAAATAGATTGCATCTCGTCACGCCTAAATTCGTCATCACACATCACGCATCACACGGGCAGCCTCGACCCGACCCGACACGTCGTCGCAGCCCGTCTGCCAGAAGCCGTCCCGGGATATCCTCTGCCTGCGTTTCTCTGCAGCAGAGACCATGTTCCAGCAGGCCCTGCGACCTGCACCTCGCCCAAGCTCATCTCCCGGGTAGGTGCCGCCGGTTTGAGCACAAGTCGGGATGACAGGCGAGGATTGGACTGGGAGCCCGCCCAGGTGTTACGACTGATGCTCGGCACATCAGCCCATAGTAGCAAGAGCATCTGGCCAGAGCGCACACCGCACCGGGACAACGCTGCCATGGAAACCAGGATGCCGGAATCCCGTAATCGGGTTTGATCAGATCTATCTTCAGCTTGATGTGAAAAAAATAGACCGGGACGAGGCCGCCTCCCCTTTGGCCCGGGCATCGTTCGGAAACCGTCCATGGTCGGTGAGGCAATCGTGGTTCGAGCGGGAGAGACAGAAACAACCATTCCCAAGCTACGACCTGATTCTTGTATGACTCCACATGAATCAAACTAAGGGCCTCCCTCGAGGGGCGAAACGATACTTTTAAAAATACGTATCGACGTAGAAGATCTCGGAGGGTTACAGAGCGTCAGGGCGAGTACCGACCGGCAGTCGGGTTGACGTCGACCAACAGCATTCAGTACCTCAGTGTGATAAACGCCCACCATTTGCATACCGCACACACATACACACACCTGCCTCCACCTCGCCTCCACAGGGTCTCTGACAGCCAGCCGTGGAACGTGCTTCATGCAAAGGTGAGGATCGATAAGCTGATGCAGTAGTAGGCGAGAAAAAAAAACCCCGTCAGGACCGTCGCAGCCTATTTTCCCATCCATTATCCACCTCCGGCGGCGGCGCACGCACGGCCGGAGTAAGGCACCCGGACTCCGGTCTGGGTCAACGGCTCAGCCCGTGATGCGATGCAGCCCAAGCCCAACCTTTTCCCCGCCCCCACCACACACGCGGCGCAAATCTGGGGTATAATTGAGACGGATAAAGCCTTTTGGGGCCTGGAGCTACTCATGTATTGTGACCCTCCATATGTGCCTAGGGACCTCGTCATATGCCATTCTGAATCATTATTTAACCACGCGTTCCTCGCCTGTTTGCCGCTCGGTGTCTCAAACCCCTCATCCTTCACGTCATCATTGACCTGGACACCTTGGGCGATCTTTGACGGGCGAAAATGCCTCTCTTTTGCCCATCGCCGACGTCGCCGACAAAAGTACCCGGCTGATCAACTATTTCCGAGACGAAACCAGGAACATCCCATCAGTGTATATCTCAATTCCACGGGCCTGGCGGGATCGCTCCGGTCTTTGATAAGTCACGGGTGGGGGGGAGATAGTCGCTTCCTTCATGGTGATTGTCGGACACTGTGGTGACAGTCCCGGGGGCCTCAATGACGCAACCAAATGAGAGAGAGTTTTCTCAGTCATTCGTCCCGCCGTTCGGCCAAGCTACTTTCTTTTTTTTAATTAGTTTCATCATCCATTTTGCCGATCAGGGTCGTCATTCTCGTTTCACTTGTCTCTCAATTGGCTTGTGCACACCCCCGCAGCACAGAGCAGAGCTGTGCATTTTATTTTTTTCAATCCCGACCCGTTTCCTGTGATGCAGTTCGCCTCTTGCTACAAGACGCCCCCCCCGAGCAAAATTCCCCGGAGGGCCGGATGGCCGAGACCCACAGCTCGGATATTCCATTCCATAGCTGTCCGGAGTAGGAAAGGGAAGGGAATGTTGTACAACAACGGCTGCGTCACTAGCCCTCCCCGTCTCCATTCACAGCATCTCTACACCACGGGGTCCCACACGATCCCACCTCTCGCCCCCACCAAACCCGGAAGACTGGTTCAAGGTGCAACCAGCTAATGTACGGTCGTCTGCAACCCGTGTACCTCGCCTGTTCGTCTGTCGGCCCAATGGCCCTTGGCCTTGACAACGGGTGCAGCTGGAGCTTGTCACGTTGGGTACCGATCTACAGCCGTGCCCTAGCGTACGGACATGGGCCGAGTTGACAACACACGTCACTGAGAGCAAGCGCACAACTGGGCAGCATTGTGAATGGAATCGGTTTACAGGCAAAAATATCAAATTCTTTTCCAGGTATTAAGAGGCTTGCTGAACAAGTCCTCGCGTGTATATGATCGAATCTATGCGTGTGAACGCTTGGCCCTCTGAGTGGTGTGTGAGGTATAACCAGTATAACCAGATGAAGGGCCCCGTCTATTTTCCCAACCGTCCTGTGTCCCTACCCAAAAGCAGAAACTCCCCGAACACCTTTTTTTGAAAACCCCATATCAGTCTATTCGGCGATCGAGATGCTTCTCGTTCGATGTGCTGTGCTGTGCATCCTTATTACTGCTGCGTGAAACTTGGAAACGTCAGCCCACGTTCTCGAAGGGTGCTCCGGGGTTGGCGAGCCGGTGCCGGGGTGGTAAGGTACTCACAAGCTTTGACGCAGCTCTAGGCATGATGTCAAGAATCAAGAAATCTCTTGGAAGAAATGAGGCCTCATTGCGGGCGAACAGATCGGCGTCCCTTGCCAGGCTTGGGAGGCTTGGGAGCACTGGGCTTGATAACGCCAGTGGTGTCATAAGGTCCCCGGGGCATTCTTTCGGTTTGTGGTGGTGGTGGGATGTGTGTGTTGTGTGTGTGTAGGTTGGGCCAAAGGGGCGCGCAGATGAGGTGGTATTGATCGGTGGGTGCGTCTCGAGTGGACAGTTGCGTACAGAGCTGAGTAGCAAAGGAAAAGATGAGCGAACTGATGCGATCGAGTCGAGCTTATGAAGGAAAAAAAAAAAGTCCAGAGGGTTAATTATTTTTTTTTCTGCCTGGTAGGACACGGGAAGAAAAAAAGCGACGACGGTTGGACGTTTTTGTCTTAAATGGGAAAACAGGCCCTGTGAATTAACGCTGCACGCTCGCGTGGCTTTTGCTTAACCTACCTCCCCAACTATCAGGGGCTGCTGACCGCCAGGCCAGGGACACCAGGGTAGACCGCAAGATCGGTACTTTGACTGGTATCCCCAAGGACAGTGCACCCCTGTAAGGTGTGCTTTTTTCCTTTTTGTTTTTTTCCCTTGCGGTGTTGGATCGGCAGGGGTGTGAGGTTTTGTTAGCTTTGTTGTCGTCGGAACCTGGCGTTACGGCGTGGCGGATTATGTTTACGTGTGCGCACAAGGAGGTGACTCTTTTTTTTGTCTGCTCTTGTTTCATTCCTGTCTATTTTCTACAGTGCTCCTCGTATACAGCGCAGAGAGGAGAGATAAGCAGCGTCACCACGGCTCACGGGGCCGAGGGGTGAGGTGACGAAAACCAAGTAAAAAAAGGTGATTATGGCCCCAAGGTGAAGCAATATGGGTGGTGAACGCAGAGAACTGATGGACCAGGGCAACAGCACAAGGGGATGTGGCAGGTGTGGGGGTGCCAGGATCGCAAGGATCTGCTGGCGCTGGGCTTCTCACTTCTGAGCCGGGCGGTAGTCAGGGGACCCTATTCCACTGACAATTCTAGAAGAGGCGAGGCGCGAAGGTGAGCCCAACTGGGTCTCTGGTGACATGCCCCTCGGTGTGAGCGGCGGGAACAGTTGTGACAAGTCACTGGGCGCTCGGTCTGCGTCAGGCAGGAAAGCATTGCAGGATTGAGACAGGATGGCCCAAGGGCAGGTCGAGCGCGGGCGCCAAAGCCCACACACGCCCAAGACGTCTGCGTGGTGTCGTGTTGTGTGTGTGTGTGTGTGTGTGTGTGTGTGTGTGTGTGTGTGTGCAAAGCAAAAGGCGAAAAAGCAACCCGGGAGCCGGCGGGCTATGACATCCGCGCCCGCGCCTTGCAATCGTCCCCCCATGTCATACCTTAACTTACTTTGTTCGCAGGCAGGCAGGCCCGGCGGTCGTATACAGTACAGTACTTGCTGGTGCTGATGCTGCCAACTTTTCTTCTCTCGTCTTCGCTGTCCCGCGCCCTCCCCCGGTCATACCACAGGTATCAAGACACACGCCTCTCCGTGCTGCACGGGGCTGTGAGTTGGTGACGTTGCATGCACGGGGCCTGGCTGATCAGAGCCGCATCCCTGGAAGAGACGAAACGACACATCTGTGCCCATCCACATCAAAGCCCCATCCTCGTACAGAATGAGTCAAGACCCTTTTTTCCCCAATTCCGCCTTTTCCCTTGACTGCGTGCGTTCGTTCGTTTTCGGGCCCGCACTTGAAAAAGCTGACAGGAATGAAAGGCGAGGGTTGGCTTCCCGCTTCCCGCACCCGGCGGCCCAGCCCGTTTCTCATTTCCAGTCCACGTTATCACCACCAGCTAGCGGACCCTCCGGACAAGGTCCCTTCTGGCTGGTAAACGACACAATTATCGCTTGAGCCCCCCCGGGTCGCACAAGCTTTCTGGAAGAGCCAACTGGTGGGAACGACATCGCCGTTCACTTCCCACCACTCGCCGTGCGCTACTCATTTGCCTGGGCCGCGGCACCGTGCTCACGCCGATCTCTGCGGAAGCCCGGGGGGGCAAATGATTTTTATAACGGTGGAGAACGGGCGAGGGCCCTGGCAGATGGCGCCCTGTGGTTGGGCCGGTGACGCAGGGAAAAAGCAACGGGGAGTCTCAAATCGAAATCTCAATCTGGTTGCTCTGAGTCGGAGGTAAAACAAACGGCCGGTGAGGAGCGACAGTAACCCGTCATTGTGGCTTGCCCAGATGCAGGGAGAAACCCGTTGGGGGCATGTCGGACCCTCTCAAGGAGAATTTTTATCTCAGCCACCAGGGCACTTCAGCGGATGACTTGTTCGCACGTTGACAGCCACATAGGGGCCAGGGACAGGGGTGGCGGTGATACGAGGAACCTCATTCATCACCGTCTCAGTGTTTGAAGTGTCATTGAGAGCTGTCCCGTTGAATGAGCCTTCGAGGCCCAATCGGAGCGTGTTCCATGAGAGCGGTCCTTGGATCCGACCTCTTAGTCTGGTGACTGGGACGAAGCACGAGCCTTCAATACACTGAGCCGAGATGCCAAATGCTTTCGGGGAACCTAACAGGCATGACCAATCCGGCTAGGAGCCAATATTTATCCCTGTCAGCCTCCCAACAATCCTATTTCGGTGGCCTTCCCCCCTCGGCGCGGCAACTGGACGAGACAAGATGAGCCGTCCAAGTGCCGGACGCCATTTGCCAGGATACTCAAGAGGCGAAGGCCGTTTTGTGGAAACGAAATCGCCAGGCGCCAAAGGGGGCCAGCCCACACGCCCAGAGCCGCCGATTGACCGTCTGACTTATCGCCTCTAGGCTCTCGCCTTCTCATCAAGATCTCGCGGGCGGCAGGGGTCTCGTTCCCCGAGCCGGGTGGGGCGGAAACAGAACCGTGGCTCCGGTGCCGAGACCAATGGCGGGGATGGGACGGGCCTAGCGGAGGAGCCGTCTCCGGGGGACCGGGTCCTGTGGCCAAGGTTCGAGGCGGTGGCGAATTAACTCATAACGTGGCCTCGTGAGGGAAGAGGAATACCAACATCAGACTTCACGCAATTGCTCAAGACGAACCGTGCCACTGGAAGAAGAAAAGAAAGCGAATTGATGCCGAGTCAGGATCCCAGCTTACACGGGCATGAAGTTTGACGGAAAGATTTTGGCCACTGGAGCAAGGTAATTACCCGGTGGAGCAACTAATGCATCACAAATCGACATGATCAGTCATCCGAGGCGAGAGCTGCTTGCCTCGAGAAAACAACAACTAAAAAAAGGCCACGTCTTCTGGTTTGAAACAATCTACGAGGAACCGAAGATCCGCGGTATTACTTGTCTCGACTCGATGCCCTCGCCAATCGAACCCTGAATATCACATAGGGCGGTATCTGCAGGGAGATCGGATCGTCGACAGTTAGACAATCAATGTCGTTCTAAACCACGGATATTCAAGAAAAATGCCATGTCGCCGACAAAGACCCGTCAACTCCATAGGCTCTTATTAATAAGTAATGCGAGAGTTTTCGCTCTTGAATCCATGTATTATATAAAACGTGCTATTTTTATCATTCATCTTACTTAGCATGCTTGGCGATCACCAATCCACGTTCTTCCCTCATGGCATAAGACTGATCCCTGCATCTGCATGGACGGACTAAACGTTGATTCCAAACAATACGAGTCGTCTATCCACGAAATCACAGATATGCATAAACACGAATCAAGTGCTTAATTGGCTTTGAATAAAATGTTGTTCTTTCAAAATACAAGACTGAGTATCAAATTGTTGTTTTTCTTTTGCCGTCAAAATGTTGTGAGCAATCATCTGCGCAAAATCTGAAACCAAGTTTTGAATTCGGGCGTGAGATATGATGCACGTTGTGGATAATAAGGCCACTGGTGACATAAAAAAACAAGCACCGCTCCTTGCTTGATATGTTTTTCCCAGGCCCGGACTTTGCAGGCCAGCAATTGGTTTAATAGGAGAATGCTAGTTGGCTAGTACCCAACTCGCACCCCGTGCATTTTACAGGGCCAAAAGAAAACTTGTCTCTCCCATATTGAACTCTAATTTTTGAGCCCGGCATGTCTCAAAACCAATCTCGACCCCGAGGAGATCCCCGCTCTTTTCTAAGGGTCCATTTTCCGGCTGCCCTCGGGTTGTGACGGCCAAAATGCGTCTTCCGCGCCTGCGAAGAGGTACGCGGTGGGCGTCAGTGTCGCACATACCGCGACTCCACGAGAGGGAAAGAATTGGGCATGGATCGCAGCAAACCAATGCAGGTGTAAATAGCGGGGCCTGCGTCAAGCCAACGGTGCACAACCTCTGACGACCAGAGTGCGCTTGGCAAAAAGTGTCAAAAGGACCGGCGGGTGGCTGGATGACGGAGAAAGTGATCATATCATGGTAATGGGCGGCCCCTGCGCAGCCGACCCTGATCGCTCAACAATTGCAAGGATTGTTGAGCATCTGTTGGCGCGCAGCCTCATAGCCTTGTCAAAACTGTCCGTTTTGACCCGTCCTCTCGTTGGCGAATGCTTGGGGGCTACGAATCGCAATACTGACAAGTGGAAATTTCCCTGCTTTGGGGTGGGCTTATTTCACCCTTGTAACTTGCATGCCACTGTCGTATGCGAAGTACTACGGTCCGCTGCTGTTGCAAATTCAAAAAACCTAGGCGAGAAGTGGTGCGTAAAAGCATCGACCAGTTGCAGAGCCAGCTCTAGCCGGTTACTCGCTTAGCTCGACTTGTGGTGTGATTTACCATATTCGGTAAATCCCATATGGTAGATCTCAACTCTTTCCTGGTTTTAAGAGGATGGGACATTGAATAGCATATGCGGTTGGTGTGTACACAACATGTTTGAAATTCGAGTGATTGGTATTAAAAACTGGGCAATTTTAGCCTTCTCTTTTCAAATACTTATATCCGAGGTCGTCTACTTTAACTTTGTTAGGGAGGTCTACGGGATATTATTTACAGAACCCTCATCCGTTTAGTACATATAGCCAATAGGTATGATATCTGTTTGATTCCAGCCAGCACCCTTTTGGATAGTCAAAACATATCACGTTATGTATTCAGTACACATGGGAAGTCGAACAGTGGAGGTGGGTACAAATGTTTGCCGACAAATTCATTCATTTTCAGGTAGTATTCTCCTTGGTTGCGCCGCATACCTCTCACACTTGAATTCCTAGCACATGGAAACCGTTTGGATGATTGAGGGTTGGTGAGCTACAGTGTATGAGATGCGAGTGGGCTTGCTGACCTGAACCTGTTTCGCTATCCATCCCGTTGCGCGTCAATCAAAATGAACCCGTATCCTCCCCATGTTCCCTGGTCTTGCGAATTATTACAACTGTCTAGAGAAGCCACATGTCCTCGGTGGATGCTGTGAGTTTTTGGTCTTGATCTCGTGTGCCTGGAATGTAAATTAGCAGAATTGTTTATGGGTACCGTACCGTAGGAGATTGATCTTTGTTTATTTATGACATTGGTGAGTACAGGTGCTGTATATATTACTAGAGTTTTAATCACTATGAATTGATGGAGAGGTCATGGATTCTCCTTGTTCTACTGCAGTTGTAATTGACACGTTCTACTATTTCGGCTGACTGTGTTCTGTTATATGTGATCACTTACCTCAAACGTACACTTCGCAGAAGAAAAACGATCAATAGATATGATGACTGAGTTAATGCAAATAACGACAGAAAAGCCTTGAATATTATCACGCTGGTGTCGGGTATATGGAAAATGCACTACTTATTTAAGCAACTTGAAATGGAGATACATCGCAAGCAGAAATTCCAGTTAGGTATAGGGTAGGACAGTGCAATGTGGAGGACAGTGACAGAATTCTACGAAACTGTGCATCATATTACTAATAACACAGCAGGTACAGTGCTAATATGGTTCGGGCGCCATTTGGTAATCAACGTTTCTATCCCACAAAAGCATTTGCCTCAACACTAACATCTCCGTCCACCAAGAAAAATTTGTTTCGCCGCACAATATGCATTTCCAGCCCATTGAACACAGCGCAGACGAGGCGTACATTCTACAGCCTCAAGGCGCGTACCAAGCGGAAGTGGAAGTGGATGTAGAGGTCCATGTCCCGAACGATGCTTTAGACGACGTCTTTGGATCTGGCCCCTCATCGCCAACTGCAGAGCACCACGGTATGGGTTACGGCGATGCCCACCCATCGGACATGAACCGACTTCAGGTTGAGCATTCTACAGCGGGATACCGAGAGGGTGTCACTATCGCGAAAGAAGGCAGCCTCCAGGCCGGCTTTGACGAAGGATTCAGCCTTGGCGCAAGCGTTGGTCTGAAAGCTGGCCAGCTACTGGGTGTGATTGAAGGCATCGCTGATGCAGTACAAGGACTTGAAAACCCAGATGCTTTGGCCATGGGGGAACTGGTCCGCCAGGCGCGTGAGGATCTGAGTGTTGCGGGAATCTTCAAGCCAGACTACTGGGCCGAAGACGGCAACTGGAAGTACGAGGTTAAACCCGCAACAGGCGAGGATGAAGTGGTATTCTCCGACGTAGCCGAAGCTCACCCTCTGATCAGAAAATGGACGACGACGGTGGATGAACAAATTGCTCTATGGAAGATTGACCGTACTATCCTGGACGATGAGACTGGGCAGCGCCTAGACTCTTTCATGGATGAACCCATCCTCTCATCTGCAGTTCCAACGGCAAAGAAACCGCTGGACTGGTGAAGAAGAAGGCACCGACTGCATATTTGACAAATCTGTCCATTTCCCCGCAATCTGGCCAACCATTTACAAGCCTGGATGTCCAAGCCAAGCTGTCCACTCTTGGACGGCTCAAATAACCAGCCGCAAGACACAATTTGAGGGCAATATCAGGCATGTTGATTCTAACTAAGCGGCAAGATGTTTCGACTCACTAACAGCACCTGAAGGATAAGACCTAGCATAAATGAGCCAAAGGCGACATTGAATCATTCCATCTTCGTCAGACAGCTTTCAGCCAAGCGCCGAACGGCGATTTTCTCGGCACGCTATTGTAGATTGGACGAGGGAACGTAAACAAAAGCAACTTCAATATCAACTCTGCTAGCGAGAGAAAATGAATGAAGAGGGGTAGTACCGAAGGAAATAGGACATTGCTGCTAAAAGTCGCACCTCACCGACTGTCCATGATATGACTTTAGGTGCTGGCGAGATGAAAAGTATCGCCTGGAACGGTCGGCGACTTAACAATGTGAGGAGGCATACAGTATTCTGACAAGTTTTGTTTATGTGAAATTGCGTGCCATTTTTAGAAGCCCGCCAGTTCCCATGATCGGGAGGCGCTGCTGGCGTGTCGATCAGAGAAGCAACAGCCGGGACCGAGAGGCTGGCAAACCGCCCACAACTGCAAGACAAACCCATCTCTTGCGCTTCCAAACTCGTCCTCTTCGTAAATATTATGCTGCCCCTGACTCTGATGTGCGGGTTTATTTCCTTTCTAGCTTCTGAAGTTGTGCTCTGTTTGCAGCGGAAAAAAAGCAAACGGCTGGAGCCTCCCAGACATGCTGCAAGGGAGGCATATGCAATCTCGGAGCCTTACCAGCCGATTGCCAAATGGGCTTGCAGCAAATGGACACCGGAGGGGCTGACGTGGTCGGAGGTTTGCTTTTCTCGCCGTCGTGCTAGCGCAGGTACGTAAGCGATGTTTCTCATGTAAGGTTTAGTACAGGCAGGGAGACGGTGAAAGACAAGACGGCGCCCCTGCTACCACGCCGATCAGACACGGCCGGGCCTGAACAGTCTCTGGACAAGTCTTCGGAGAGAGCCGTACGCTGGCAGAACAATGGGCGACTTTGCGTGAGAAGAAAGAGATCAGATCATCTCTGTAGTAATCTCCCACGCGAGACATTATGCACGGCATGGCAGCTGTGAGGGCCTCATGACTGGAGCGGCTGGTGTTTCTGCTCCTCTTTGGGCATTGAAACACCTACGCGGCAGACACACACACACAACTCATCGAGATTGAGACTCGGAGTTTGCGGATAGCTAGAGACTAACATGACGGCCCAGGCGAACCATTATGCCTCTCCATATGGCTCAAGCAACGATATAAGGAGCATATCCTTCCCTTCCTTGGCCAGAATTCTCATCATCAGCCTCACTCTCAGATCAACATTCACTCATTCAGACTCTCAGTCATTCGTTTGTCAATACGCTCATTCACTCGTTTATATATTCACTCGCTCATAAAACTCCAACACTATTCACCATGAAGTACACCATTGTTGCTCTCGCCCCCCTCCTCCTGGGATCTGTCACCGCTCAGCTCGGAGACCTCAAGCCAGTTACCGACCTTCTCGAGCCGGTCACTGGTGGCGCCCCGACTGGCGATGCCCCGACCGGTGATGCCCCGACCGGCGACCTCCTCAAGCCCGTTACCGATACCGTCAACTCACTCACTGGCGGAGACAGCCCTGTCGGCGATCTCCTTAAGGGAGACAAGGAGGGTGACGCTCCTGGTAACAACGATGGCCTTCTGAGTGGCACCAAGGTTGATGGCCTCGTTGACCTAAACGTCGGCAAGGAACCCACTGACAAGAGTGGAATCAACGTCAACCTGTTGGGTACCAACGTCAACGCCAAGGTCTGCCTCGACGTCCAGGTGCCCCCTCTGGTTGGCGCTCTAGTCGACATTGGCTGTCCCCAGTCTCCTCCTGCTGAGGGCCACACCCACATCTGGCACCCCGAGCACCCTGGCGTCTCGATCGACGGCTGCGACGACGACGAGGCCACTGGCTGGCACTACGTCCACAAGGGAGAGCCCAAGAACCCTGACCAGGGTCACTACGTCTGGTCTCCCACTGCCGTCACTGCCACCTCCACAGTCACTCTCAGCGAGGCCGGCAAGCACTACACCTCCGTCCAGGCTGTCGAGACCACCACTGTCTGCGCCGTCTCTGCCCCCGCTGGATATGTCCCTCCTGCCACCCACGCCTATGTCCCTCTCACAACCCAAGCTCACCCTGCTCCCACTGCTCCCGCTCACGGCCACAGCGGAGAGACACAGGTCAAGACTTTTGTTACCGCTACTGCCACCGCCATGGCCGGTTCTGGAAGCAGTGCTGGCTCTGGCTCCGGCTCCAACTACGGCTCTGGCTCTGGCTCTGGCTCTGGATCCAACAACGGCGCTGGTGCTGGTTCCGGCTCTGGCGCTGGTGCTGGTACTCCTCCTCCCGTCGGAGTCTGCCCTGGCCCCAACTGCCCTCCTGCATCCTCTACCGTTGTCATCCCCGTCATCCCCGTCCCCTCTGGAACCAACGAGGGCTCTGGTGCCGAGACTCCTGCCGCCACTCCTGTCACCGCCGGTGCTTCTCGCAATGTTGGCGGTGTCCTTGCCGTCCTCTTTGCCGTCGCTGCCCTCTTCTAAAGCCAACGGATTCTGACATACTCACTCTGCTTTCTTCTTCTCTTTCACTTCTTTTCGTTCGACCTTTTGGATGGATGACGTATTCACGATGGAATGGGTTTATAGATGCAACAACTGGTCTTGCAAGTTCTTGCACTTGACTTGTACACAAGATTGGGTTTGATCTGTGGAGGAAAAACAGCTGTACTTGAAACTTCTATACATAATGCATATATTAATAACTTTGCCGGCTCCTTGTTGTGATCGTTTGCCTCTAGACCTGGCCTGAGTTAGTGCATCGGCTATTAATTTTCATGCCGTTCTAAAAATTTCCAGTCAACTCACCGACTCAACGTATTCATTGGTGCCAGGAACTGCTCGTCTTGCAGTTTGCTGAAGCACTTTTTAATGCTGTGCTGGAGTATCTGCCGTGCATCCGGGATTATTCCCCACACCGTCATGGCTTGCAAGTATGGGTTTCCGTGTCTTGCGCCTGTTTCTACTGTGGGACGGGGGTATTTTTTTTTTGGTTCGTCTACAAATTAGATGGTTCATCCTTCTGCATATTCCTGAAGTCTCTTGACCACATCCTCAATGCGATCATAGTTTCCGTACAGCTCCTTGGTCGTTTCCCAGTCGCGGCCCTGTCTTCCAAAGACGACGAGCTTGACGACCTTGCCGTCGTCGTTCATGACGACTCTTCCGCTTCGTTCATCGGCCCAAGTGAGACGAATTTGTTTGGCCTCAATGTCGGCGATTCCCACCTCCACAATGTCGTTTGGTGTCAGGTCCTCGGCCGTCTTTTCGCGCAGCCCCAGGCTGCGTCTGAGGTCGGCGGTGGCGCCCAGTCGGTTGTGGTAGCGCGCAATCTCCCTCCGCAACGTCCTCACGAATTTGTCCAGGTCTTGTTTCACGGGGGTGTCGCTTTGGGTCTTGGGCGGCGGGAGGTGCCGTCCGGCCAGGCCAACCAGCGGGATAGCCGGGGGAAGAGTGTGTCGGTGGATGCGAAGGTGTTTGTGGCCGGGGTAGGCTCGGTTGAGCATGACGTAGTAGGGCCGGAGGAACTGGCCCTTGGACATGACCTCGAACCGCAGCCCGAGAACGTGGCCGCCGTCAACAGCATTGGGGTCGGGATCGCGGACCTTGAACGAGGTGACGGAGCTGCAGATGCGATGCAGGCATTGCTGAATGTAGGCGCGCTGCTTCTCGGATTCGGAGAGGAGCTCCGCCTTTGTTGAATTGGACCTGCGAGAACTGGAAGATGAGGGCTTGAGGATGGACTTGGTCGAGGGGGCGGAGAGAATGGTTGAAGATTCAATCTTGAGTGTTTTGCGCAGGGAAGCGGCTGAGAGCAGAGGCGTGTTAGTGAGAGTGTTTAGTTGATATTGCAAGTTATGGCAACTGACCTTGCTCTTTGAGTGCCGCAATTTCCTGGTCAAGCAGGTCGCTCTCCAAAGTGGGATTTGGCGAGGACATGACGACAAATGCGATGGTGGTGGTTGTACCAGCGTCGTCCGTCTGTTGTTGTTGAGCCACCCCTCCAGCTTATTCTTACAGACCGACGCGATGCGATGCGCGTTCTGAGAATCGATAAGATAAGAATGTGTTCCTGCTGTGGCGAGTGCCAAGGTACGGCTGCTGCGTGCCATGTGGCTTGCCTTGCAGTGGGAGTGGCTTGGCGTTTAAGTTTTTGAACAGGCACGTGAACCAGCAGGTGCGACAAGATATATTAGTCATGTCCCAAAATGCGGGCCCCTGACAGGGGTGGCCGACGGCCAACGAATCCCGTTGAGGCAAAGTGTCTTTCCAAGGGGATGGGCCACGACCTCAGAACGCGCTTGGCCGGCCCTGTCGCGGGGGACTCTTGGTTCCTTGAGAGCTTGATCGCATCGCCCTGCGACTTCCGGGTCCCTCGTTTTTTGTGTATTTGTCAGTCAGACCCCGAGGACGCATCTTGGGCGCGCATTGCCCCGAGTCGCCACCGGAACACACCAGGCAAGACACGCAGTCAGGCCTCCCCCCACGGGTTGGAATAAGAGCCATCGTGGCCACTTCGGCACCTCGCCGCCCGCGCATTTCGCATTCGTGACAAAGCATCCCCCGATCCCAAAAAATTGAGGCCACGGTAGCGGCAAGTTACACGGCTGCATGTGGCAGGCCGGTGCGGTAGCTTCGACGCCAATCCAGATCCAGATCCGCAACGCCCCAGTTTGGTCCAGGGCCCAGGCCTCTCTTTGACTCGTTCGGGACGCTACTCGAGGAGACACCTTTTTTCTCTTTTTGCTCTCTTGCTGCCTGGTCCCGGTCAACCTTGTTGTCTGGCTTGATGAATCACTTTGTCACTTGCTTCTAGTTGTCTTCTTCTGTCGTACCCACCGTCTCTTGGTTTACTTTACTTTACTTTATACTATTCTCGCCCTCTCTCTCTAGACTTTTTTTCTTGCCGTTGTCGTCTTGCTCTACACTACGCTTATTCCACCACCGTTATCGACCTCGTCGCCTTCAAGCCACCATCGGCCTTTTCGCATCCCTGAGACAACATCTCCATATCATCCCGGTCTACTCTCCTTACGTCACCAAGACACCCCCGACCCTGAAGTCGCCGCGACCTATCAATCTCCTTGCTCTGTCCGAATTCGACTCTCCCTGACCACGCCCTCCATACCTGTGCCGCCGCCCTTCACCCCGTCGTCTCGCTATTCTCGATCCTATGACCGTCAGGGCTCGTCGATCACAGAAACCCCGCCGGCCTCCCCTCACACTTCAAGTAGAGGATCCGAATGCGACCCCAAACGGGAACGGGAAGATGAGCAACGGAGTCGAGATGCGCCGCAAGGCGCCCAACCCCGACGCCAACAACGTCAGCGCAAACTTCATGGCCAGCGAGTCCTTTTCCCTGGATGATCCCGTCCCCAAGACGCCAATGCAAAATAACCATGGCTTCTTCGAACTCCCCCTACAGGACCAGCGCAGCTTCTTGCTGCTGGTTCTCCTATACTTTTTGCAGGGCATCCCAATGGGCCTAGCCACCGGCTCAGTACCGTTCCTACTAAAAAATCACATGTCCTACAGCGAGATTGGTGTTTTCAGTCTTGCTTCGTACCCTTATTCTCTAAAGCTGTTTTGGAGTCCGTTCGTGGACGCGGTCTGGAGCCCTAAGATTGGGCGACGAAAGACGTGGATTGTTCCGATTCAATTCTTCTCTGGTTTCGGCATGCTGTGGTTGGGATCGCATGTGGAGGATATGATGAACACCGCCGGAAAGCCTGGCGGCATGACGGCCTTTTCGTTTATGCTCTGGTGGTTCTTCCTCGTCCTGATGTGCGCCACCCAGGACATTGCTGTAGACGGATGGGCGCTGACGCTCCTGTCCCCTGGTAACGTATCCTACGCCTCGACAGCCCAGACCGTGGGCTTGACCGCGGGTCATTTCATGTCGTACACCGTCTTCCTCGCCTTCAACGCCGCCGACTTTGCCAACAAGTGGTTCCGAACCGTTCCTTCCGACGAGGGACTCGTGTCCCTGGGTGGATATCTGAAATTCTGGGGTTGGACATACATCATTGTTACCATCGGACTGGGTGTCCTCAAGCGCGAGGAAAAGTCGCAAAACGAGGATGGCGTGTGGGATGTGTACCGCATCATGTGGGGTATCCTCAAGCTCAAGAACGTGCAAACCATCATCATTGTGCACCTCATTGCCAAGATCGGATTCCAGGCCAACGACGGTGTTACCAACTTGAAGCTGTTGGACAAGGGATTTGGCAAGGACAACATGGCGCTGACTGTGCTCGTTGATTTCCCCTTTGAGATCGCCCTGGGTTACTATGCCGGCATGTGGTCGCAAAAGTACACGCCCATGCGCCTGTGGTGCTGGGGTTTCATGGGACGTCTGGTAGCTGCTCTTTCGGCGCAATTCGTTGTGGCCATATTCCCCGCTGAAGGTGTGACGCCTTGGTATCTTTTGGTCGTCATCGCCGAACACCTTTTCTCGACGTTCACAAACACGATCATGTTTGTGGCCGTTTCTGCTTTCCATGCGCGAGTGTCTGACCCCGTCATTGGCGGCACTTACATGACCCTTCTGGCAACGTGAGTACATGTTCCCTTGATAGCGCAACTATATATGCTAACGGATTTCCAGTGTCTGCAACTTGGGAGGTACATTCCCGCGATACTTTGTTCTCCAATTGGTCGACTACTTTACCGTCGCGACCTGCCACCCTGGCAAGTCAAGTGCGACTGGCCTCAAGGGCCCTCTCGTCACCGAGGCCTTTTCGTGCGCAGTGCAGGCTGACAAGGAGAGATGCGAAAGCGGAGGAGGCACGTGCGAGATGGTCCATGACGGATATTATGTGGTCAATATCCTATGTGTCGTCTTTGGGCTGGTGACATTTTTGTGGTACATCAAGCCCAAGGTGCTCCATCTGCAGAGCCTGCCCCTCCGAGCCTGGAGGTTATCTGCGGGCAAATGAGGTGGTAAATGAAAAAAAAATGTAAGAGGTGGAGAATATTGAATATTTTCGTGTAATTATATGTCTGTAAGACCAGGGAAGCGTTGGGACACATACATTGATGCATGTACTTGATGGGGAGGTATGCACCTCGATGCGATGAAGAGAGCCACGAGGTCAATAGATAAAGAGACCCATATACACCTTTTTAATCACTGAGACGTCTACATTTGGAGCATACCGCAAGCAGCCGTGTGCCGTGGAGGGAATGAAGTCATATCTGGAGACATGCGGCCCGTTCCCAGCGGAGAGGGGACGTGAACTCGGGGGACGGGACTGCACGGGCCAAGCACCGGGGTCCCGCGTGTTCGATGGCCGCCCCGCATCCGCAAGAGGTTGAAGAGGGCCATGGCAGTCAGATCATGAACCGTGCAAAACCACCGGCGGGTACAGGCCTCTAGGACGGAAACTCGTCACCACGAACTGTTTGAAAGAGGGAAAGAAAACTCAATCGCATGTAAGTTGGCGCTCATTTCCCTTGAAAGACTTGGTCCATTCAGTCAATGCGGGGTTCGTTCCATTCCTCCCCAGGATGCTTCCCCTCTGCGAGCGATAGAGACAAGCCTTGGCCCGAGGGAAACGATGACGTGGGGTTTGGCTCCGGAACTCGTTCTCTTGTCGCCAGCTGCTTCCCCCTTCCCCTCAACTTCTCCCGCAGGCCCGCGTCGATCGGTCCCTCGGGCGGTCGGATGGTCGCAGGAGCCGAATCACCTCAAGCGAGGTGCACTGTTTCGCATTTTTTCCCTTCTGCGCAGTCCCCTGCCTGTTAATTAAGCAGGCGAACACCCGCGCGCACCCCCCCGGGATGGATACTGCTTCGTAGTTGTGAGCACAGGCGAATGGGGCCCCGGGTCTGCTCGAGTGATCAGAGAAACGCCGCAAAAGCTAACAAAATGGCTCAGCCGATTTCTCCTTCTTCGTCTTCTTTTCCCCCGTCGCAATCGCAGTTGTCGCCCGAGCCCGATCCGGCGCCACCACAACCTTGCCCCTCGCTTTCGCTCTCGCTCAATCGTAGCAGCAGCAGCACCTCCGGGTCCTCGCCCGTGTCCGTGTCCGTGTCCGACGCCGGCTCAGACTCCGGCCCCGACGGATCCTTGCCGTCAGTGAACTCATCCGCTTACTCACTCACCACCACCACCACCACATCCTCCACAATGGCGGCTACGGCTGCATCCACGGCCGAGGCTCTCGCCGCCGAGGAGGCCTACTTTTCCCAGAACCCGCCCCCGCGCAACCTCGAGGCGCACACGGCGCTGGCTCGGGGCTTCATCAGTGCCCACGCCGAGGCTGGCCGGCCCGTCGTGCTGGTCACATCGGGCGGCACGACGGTGCCCCTGGAGCGCCAGACGGTGCGTTACATTGACAACTTCAGCGCCGGCACCCGTGGCGCCACCAGCGCCGAGTACTTCCTTGAAGCCGGGTACGCCGTCATCTTCCTCCACCGCGAGTTTAGTCTGCTGCCCTACTCGCGCCACTACTCGCACGCTACGGACTGCTTCCTTGACTTCTTGACCGAGACGTCCGACGGCGCCGGAATCACGGTGCGGCCCGAGGATGCGGCCCGCATGCGCGATGTCCTGCGCAAGTACCGCCAGGCCCGAGACACTAACACGCTGCTGATGCTGCCATTTGTCACTATCGTCGACTACCTGCACGAGCTACGCGAGATTGCTCGCCTCATGCGGCCCCTCGGCCCCTCGGGCTTGCTGTACTTGGCCGCCGCCGTGTCGGACTTCTTTGTGCCGCCGGACCGCCTGTCGGAGCACAAGATCCAGTCGACCAACGCCCTAGTGACCGCCGAGCGCAAGGACGAGGAGACTTTTGACAACTTCGACTCGTCGCCCGCCGTGTCACGCTCCAAGCGCCTGGTCATCGACCTGGACCCGCTGCCCAAGTTCCTTAAGAACGTCGTGGATAACTGGGCACCTACGGGCATGATTGTGTCGTTCAAGCTCGAGACGGACCCGACCATCCTAGTGACCAAGGCGCGGTACAGTTTGGATCGGTACCAGCACCACCTGGTCATCGGCAACCTGCTGTCGACACGCAAGTGGGAGGTTGTTTTCGTGAGCCCCGGCCGCGATGACCAGTGGGTGCGTGTGCCGCGCGAGGGAGGTTGGGGCGAGGCAGAGCTGCGGCCTCTACGGGCTGACGAACTCCCCCGAGAGGATCCTGGCGTCGAGATTGAGAGCCTAATCATTCCCGCAGTAAAGGAGTTACACCAGAAGCACATTGCAGATTACAATAGCAAGAAGAACTGAGCCAGGGGCATTTAATAATGGAAATACGGGAGGAGGGCATTGATCGATATGTGTGTGTAGAGCGGGAGTAAACATGACATGATATCAGCCGAAAAAAGATGGCAACAAAACAATAGAGAAGTCCTCCTTTGCAATTCACCGTTTTCAATCACAATTCTATCCAAAAGGCGAAGGAGTCTTATCGAGGAATTGGCAGTTCTTAGAGACAGTGAAAATTGAAGCTCGTAAATCTTGTGATAATGAAGTGTTGGCTTGCCAGGGCGAAGAAGAGTTGAACATCAAATGAGCTCCTATATCTTGCAGCACTCTCCAGTCGTCTTATCCTCACTCTGGGCTTCTAACCTGCAGAAACACGATGCCTTGATGGGGACATCCGCCGCTTCGACGGCTACTTTCAACGACCCCTCGACCTCGTCCGCTTCGGCCGTGCGTCCCAGCTTCCGCAAGCATTCGTGAACACCGTGCAGTGCCCACACATTGTTCCTGTGCTGTAGAGCGCGGGGTAGCTCGTCACTCATACCCAAATCTGCCTTGTACACTTGGAGTGCCTTCTCGACGTGGCCTTGCTCCAACAAGAGCGCACCGTACGCATGCCGCGTGGGCTGCATCCAGCCCCAGGGCTCATCGTAGGGAAGATTGTCCTCTCGGTCAATAGCCTTGCGTAGGTGCTCGTATGCTACCTCGTGGTTACCTTTGCGGTACTCAAGCTCTCCATCCAGCATAGCTTCTGCCACGCCCAGGATATCGCTGCAGGTGTTATTGAAGAGTGTGCGAGACGGTTGAACTCTTTCAACAGCCCTGTGGAACAATTCTCGCTGCTCAGTGGCCTCTGGCACATTGCCTGTCGCAGCGAACGCAACTCCCTTGGCATAGTGCAAGATCGCCGTAGTCATCGAGTAGAGATCCTGGTCCTCTGGGAACTCCAGCTCTATGAGGTCATTCCAGCGTCCAAATCTGATCAGCACATGGGCACGGAGCGTCAGGAACGCCTCAAGCCAGTCAGCCATGGGCGGAGATTCCACCTCTAAAAGCTCCTTGGGCATCGACTTCTCCAAGCGCTCAGTTGTAGACAGGGCAACCTTGAACTTTCCGGCGAACATTGCGGCGTAGACGCGGAAGTGGTAGCTGTGTGATCGATACAAGGTGTAAAAGTTGGAGGGCCCCGCGTTGGCCAGAAACTTTTCGTCGGCGGCACTGGCCCAGGCGTTGGAGTCCATGGCCTGCTGGTACTGGCCACAGAGGACGTCTAGATGGCTAGGCATGTGGTGCAAGTGGCCTCCGTCCAGCACAAGGTCACGAAGGTGATCAGCCACAGGGAGCGCAGATTCAGGCTCGGGCGACATCTCCATGAGGTGAATGTACATGTGCAACAGTCCGGGGTGTTGTAGGGCGCCGTCTAGAGTCAGGCCATGGTCGATGACCTCCTTGATTCTTAAGGTATGGGCCTCCTCCTTTGGCTTTCCGGTCTTCAGATCCCACAGTTGCCACGGGGTCAGGTTCATCAGCGCATCTGCGTAAATGGTGATGACGTCAAGGTCGTCCGGAAACTCTGCGTATACACCTTCCATAGCCTTGGCGAATCCCTGGTTCCAAGTCTCGCAGTTCAGAGCCGGCTGCTCTTGTGGGTATCTGGCCTGGATGGCCTTGATCAAGCCCTGCTCGACGGGCGTGACGTTGTCGACGCTGGCGAGCGCAGCCTGAGCGGCGTGGTAGCCCTTGCTCACGGCTGTGGCGAGATCCTTTTCGTCAAAGAAGCTCCATTGCTTGTTGTAGTTTGGGCCAACGGAATATGCAACGCCCCAGTGAGCCATGGCGCAGCTCGCATCGGCCGCTATGGCACGCTCAAAGCAGACGACTGATTCCTCATGGTTAAAGGCGTACGCCCAAATCAGGCCACGATCAAACCAGGTCTGGCCGAGCGGGTTACTGGTCGTCACGAGGCGCTGGTATGAGCCCAAGTCATACTCGTATACGTCGTCTTCTGAAATTTCCATGCTGGATGTTGAGTGTTGCCAGGGTTGCTCTTGCATCGAAGTGAATGCACCTGCTTGCACCTGGTGACTTGCACCATTTAAGTGGTGCTAGCTGCCGAGTCCCCGCCCCCGCCTTGGGAGCTGATGGATCCGGAGCATTCGGCCATTGGCGAATCGAAGCACATGCATATCGGAGAATTATCGTCAAGCAATCATGCGGTGCGGGCGCATGGAGATTTATTAATAAACTAAATAATTCATATTCAAACTATGGAAGCAGTGTATCCGTGTATATTATATCTGTAATGTCAATCTTTCCATCTAGCTCGGAACACTCACGTTAACCCAGACGCCTATATCCGTTTTTTTTTAAAAGTCATATGTCCATAAATCAAGTCATTTTGAGTACTTCTGTCGTGATATCGTGTGTCGCATTTTCGATCCTGTGTCGTCATCAGCTATTCAAAGAGCCGCCTTCCAGTTCCTCCAACCCAGAAGGGCAACCTTTGCCATGAAGAGGGCGACGATGGACCCGGCGTAGACGGTTCCGGTCATAACAATGAGTCCCCAGTACGATCCGCCGTTGACCTGGATAACGCTTCCACCGATGGGCACTCCGGTCAGGCAAGCAAAGGATATCACAGTATATGTGGTGGCGTAGTAGCGCCCGTACTCTTGGGTCTTGCAGAGCCTGCCGATGCAGACTGGCGCAATGGAAATGCTAGTGCCACTGGCAAACCCGAAGAGCAGTGTGAAAATAAGGACGCCAGCCGTGGTATGGCCAAGTGGCAGCCAGACGCAGAGGCTCGCAACACTGGAGAGCAGCACGGCGAGGATGCTGACATTGTATGGGCCGATGACGTCGGCATAGTATCCGGGGAGAACTCGTCCAAGGACCGATGCCGCGTTCAGAATGGGAATCAGGTGGTAGGAAAAATCATGGCCGAAGCCTTGGTGAAGGGCGTATGTCGAGATGTACGTGAGAGGAATGAAGAGGGAAAACTCTAGCAGAAAGATGCCAATGGTGGTGAAAAGAAAAGGGAGGTTTTTGAAGATTCGAAAGTCAGGGTGTGCTGTCGCATTCTTAGCCGGGGGCAGACGAGATCGAATAAGGCAGATTCCAATGGCGCTGCAGAAGAAGCAGATGAGGGCAACGATGCGGGTAGCCCACCCGTAACCAATCTTTTCGATGAGAGTTGTCAGCATCAGCGGGTAGACGATACCACCCAGGCCGCCAGCTGTTGAGGCGACACCCGTGGCGAGACCTCGGCGGGCCTTGAAGTAGTGGCCGACAGCGGCGATGGAGGGGGTGAAGAGCAGCGAAGATCCAAAACCGCAGAGTATACCAAAGGCAATGATGAAGTGCCAGAGCTCTATATTCAATTAGCACGCGTGGCGAGAGCGTATTTTTTATGATTGAATACTAATATGTGTAGACTTACTGGTACAAAAGCTCATCATGATCATGCCGCCGACAGTGAAAATACACCCAGCCACGACGAGCCACTTGGGCCCATACTTGTCAAATACGGGGCCAATGTAGACACCACAGAAGAAGGCAATGAAGGTGTAGAGGGAAAACACCCATCCCACGGTGCTCTCGCTATAGTCGCTGAGCTGGTGGTCAAGGACGTAGGCCTGAAAGGTACCGATAGTGTTCATTAGTCCCAACGAAGCAAAGAGCGAGAACCACGAACCCGCGACCACGGACCACGCCCTGAAGCCGCCCTCGGGGTACGACTCCTCGTATGACGCCGTCGAGACTACTGTTGGCCGCTTCTCGAGATCGGAGCCGTCGTTGGCGGATGGGACTTCGGGGGAGATGTCGGCTGAGTAGGTGATGGACGAGGAGTCGTGGAAGGGCTCGTCACCGTCGTGGAGGGCGCGAGAGTTGACTTGATGGACATCCATGGCGAATCAATGGTCTGTATTACTCGTTCAGGTGTGGGTTTGTCCAGTTGAATGGACGTGATGAAAAGACGTCAAATTCGGTACACGATTTCGAGAGCCAAAGGCGTGGTTGTCTTGTTTTTTTTCTCTTATTCTTATTTTTCTCTACACCACCATACTACCAGCAAACCAAAGAGGGGGCGAACTCCCTCCTCCCCCAGATTCACAGCCAGATATAGCCTCCAAAGCGAACCGCGGTCGGGGTTCGGTGCCGTCCCCCTCGGCCAAAGAAGCCCTAAGCGGAGGAGCCCAAAGCGGCAGTGGCAAGAGGTAATGAAAACTCATGATTTGCCAAGCTCCACCGATGATGCTTGCGGGGACCGGCTACCGATGCTCGGTTTTGTTGGGTCAGGAAATTTTTCCATGTGCTGGGAAAGAGACTCCGAAAGAGTATGTGTCCCCGGTTAAGGGGGGGTGTTTGTCCATGCTGCTGCCACCACGGCCGAGAGCCGTAGGTTGTGTTCCCGTTCTGATGGGCGAGTCCAGTACCGATTTGTACAAGTGCATTCGCAGGTGCAGCAATCCGTGTTTCCCCGGGATTGCGGGAGCTAACATGTTCGTTTGGGAGATGGGTCACATGAGCGTAGGAGTTGGTTGTTGTCAGGTAACAAGTATACAGTATGGTGTCTTGGCTTTTTTTTTTCGCCATGAGTCATGGGTGCAATCCACTGCCGCTATGGTGCAATGTTCGTTCACCTCCTTTGACCTCTCGCTTTTTAGTAGTTCTTGGGTTGAATGCACATGATATCTTGCACACTTACAACTCATCTTTTATGAACCGGTTTGCACATCACGATCGATCCGCCGCCTTCAGGTATGCACTGTCAAAGTCAATTACGATTTGCTGCCAGCATTAGCTCTCTGGCGGGCCTCGACTAACCCAAATTATTCGCTGTTCTCCACTCCCCTCAACCCTCTTCATCCTCCACCTCCTCCATAGTTACGTTCCGCGATGGGGCAGCCTCTAGAGCGGTCTCCTGTTGTTGTGTGTTGTTTCCGCCATGACCATCACCATCTTCGTCGCCACCATCTCCTCGCTTCAGGTACCCTTCTCTTTCTAACCGGTCAGCCTCCTCAGGCTCCATCAACCCACCTTGCCCCTTGCCCTTGTCCATCTTCATCTTGACCGCTGTTGGCATAAATGCCGACACCGCTTCCTGGCGTAGATCACGCACCACAGGCTTCGCTTCGTAAACCGTCTTGGATTCCACAACTGGTGCTTCCTTCTTGGGTGCTTTGCTTGTCTCGCCACCCTCCCGTGTTTGTCTCGCTGCATTTTCTGCCTCCCGCCGCGCTCGTCGGTCTGAGTACCACTTGTCCAGCACCTCCTTGGGAATCGGAGGCGGCGTATCTCGGGGCATTGGGATTCTCTTAATATCGTCGGGCACGTCCTCGTCGCTCGTTGTTGGGTCGTTAGATCCTCTCCTCCTCTTGCCCAGTACGCCAGAACCCTCGCGATCTCGGTTCCATCCTCGCCCAAACGCTGGGGCCTTGTCACCCAGAGTATCCCTCGCCTTCTTTACTTGTCGAAGCTCCTTTTCAAGTCCTTCTAATGTCTGCTCCTCGTGCTTCGTGAGCTTGCCACCGCTTGTTGTTACCGCCTTCAGGTCATCGATCTGCTTCTGTATCCGCTCGGGGTTCTTTCGCGCCAACTTCTCATTTCGTCGTCCCTGTAGTTCTGCCTTGTCTATCGACGCCTGTTAGAAATTAAATACGTCTTTGCGATCGTGGCCACTCACTCTTTTTGATTTCTTTAGCCTTGTCAGCTTTGCGCTGTGCTTGAACGGGATTGTAGTTTCGTTCCTTGGCCATTTTGCCCAGACTTTGAGGCGTCGCGCAGCCCTTATTCCTTCGTCGCAAGCGTGTTTTCAGGTATTGTCGCAGTATCAGGCGTGTTTATAACACCCAATTCGAGTCTCGATAAATGTATAGATGGATTGTGGCGCGTTATGTCCTATGAAGCGTCGACGTGAATGCGATTTTGCTGTTCGTTACAGCCCGTGGGGCACTTCTCATGATGGGAGCTCGGATCAATTGCTGACTAACACAGATGCACCAGTCACTCACCCTGTACCACCGACCCTTTCTTGAGACTGGTAATTTTCAACTTAGGTTTCTTACTGGAGCTCTGGTCGTGTTAGCGTGGGGGATTTGTGTGAGATTGTAAGACACAATATGGACATTATTGGAAGAAAAAGCTGGCTCACATGAGCGATCATCTAAATCGTGTTTCAGATCTTTGAGAGTTATGAAAAATTGTACAAAAGAGCCGTAGTATCAATCGGCCTTTGACGTCATATGAGATTCATGGTAAACTATCTAGTAAAAATGCTCCTGTTTATATGCAATGTTCAGTGAATGTATATCCTGTTGTTATTTCCGGGTTTCTGTGTTGTCCCCTAATATATAAGTCGTTCAGATGCAAAAGAAAGCCCTAGTCCGGCTCTGCGTAGAGGGTCGCCTAGCAGCTTTTCCAGCCGCCGAAGCTCTCGCTCCAACTCTGCCTTGTCGCTGCACTTCCGAGTCGTCTCAAAATCAATGACAACGGCATGTCCGTTGCGTATGAGAAAGTTGTGCTTGTTCATGTCGCCGTGCTTGATGCCCGAGAAATGTAGCTTTCGCAACATGTGCCGGCAGACCGCCAAGTCTCTTGGCTCCGACGTCCTCGAGCTTTCAATGTACTCCATGATGAAACCTATCACTCGTCCCGCCTCTGTGACGTGGCCGAGGAACTCGGGCCCAATTCTTTTGCCCTGGATCCATTGGTACGCCCGCGTCTCCGCCTCAAGATAGGGGATCTGCCATGGAAACGCGGCAAACTTGATGACCACGGGCCTGTCGAATAATGGGTGGGCGACGATGTGGATGTTTTGGCGTATCTGGTGGAGGATTTTGAACTCCAGATGGTCGATGAAGGTGTGGTGCCAGGCGCTCTTGACTCCGGGCAGGTTGCTCTTTGTCACCCATGAGAACAGGAGGTCCTCGGTGAAGATGTCCTTGGAAACGTATCCCTCGTTCCAGTCGCCAGGGGGGAACGCCGGGAAACGGTGAGTGGGAACGGGGTCATAGAGCAGGGCGTTCTTCCCCAGGAGACCTGGGCCGACGGCAACATATTTAACGTCTTTGCCGTCGACCAGGAAGCGGTACTCGCTTTCGTGCTTGTCCTTGTAGTCGACCAGTAGTTGCAGGAGCTGGATGTTGTGCCTCTCATGCGTCATGGCAATTGGCCGAGACGGAGCCCACCAGTGTGCTGGCTGGCTGGCGTCCCTGGAGAGGAGCTTTGGGGGTGCGCTGAGTTGTGTAAACTGGAGATTGACTTGACTTGCAGAGATTCCCCGGGATTAATTGCTAAGCGATGCATCAGCGCACATTCGGCCATATTTATTTATTTTAAAACGGTGGCCGGCGTGGGAAGCGGCAGCGACACGCAAAAAACGGTGAGGCCAGCGCGAGGCGAGTTAGGCGAGTGAGGCGAGTGAGGCACGACGGCTACCTACCAGCGGTCAGATCAACGGCGAGGGCGAGAGCGTATGAATCAATTTGAAGACATGCAGGAACGCGACGAAAGGCCGGGATCCCCAGGCGACGACGTCTTTTTAATCACCTCTCCCGCAATCATCGGGTTTAACCCAGACGAGCCCAACTGCATTCCACCGCGGTGGGGTTGTTGTACAGCGCACAGCGTTAACGTGGCGTATGAGAGATCTCGCTGAGGTGGCCGCACCACCGCTTTTCGCCTAGACTGCCTGGCTGGCCCCAAAGGTCGCCTGCCAGATGGGCATCTTGCTCGTGTGATACGCCCAGAGCCCAGTCGTGCGGGTTTGGGCCCAAGTAACGCATGTTTGCATTGCGCGAGTGCGTGATCGATGGCCTCGAACATGCTGCGACCACTTTAGGGCGTGGAGGAATGAGTGCATGGGCACGAGACACAGCTTGAGCGGCTGTTAAGGCACTTTGAGTAGGGATCAACACCAGTTACAAACCGTATTTCTAAGTAAATAAAAACAATGAAAGCATATTCTAACAATACCCGCCTCCTGGATTTCTTATTCGGCATCTTCATCACCGCCTCTGTTCTTTGCGCTATGTATCCAGTCAATCCATCCCCTTGTTCGCCTTTCCCTTGTCCGCCCCACCCACTTGCATGACTGGGGAAGGAAGCGTTAGCGAAGGCAACCCGAGAACGAATGAACGACGATAAAAAATAGGCAATTAAACTTGCATATCAAATTAAATATCTGACAGGATTTGTGATGATTCTCAAGTTGGATTAGAAAGAATGTGCGAAAACAATATAACAAGCCAAAACGGCGAGATCCCCTCCTAGCAAACCGCTAGTATTCGTTGTATTGTCTTCTAGGACAGTTGTATTTTATATCCCTTTGCGCGGCTTCAGATCTCATCTTGACCAATATATTTGAACATGTAAACTGAGATAACCAAACCCATTCTCGTTTATCGCAACCAGGACTACACAGATGGACTTGTCGCATGGGTCCGTCAAATCGAATCCCGGCCTTGCTACTGTATGATAGAAACAATTTGTTTCGTCGCTGGAGACAAGAACATCTGAGCTGCTTTAGTGAAATGCTAACGTTGCCAGAGGAGAAAATTCGACGAGATGTTCCATTAGACTGGCTTTATAAGGATTTCCGAGTGGATAAGCTTGGCATCACTCGGGAGCTAACGGCTAGTTCTTTTCTTCTCACAATAGCTGTAACGGCATAGTTGCTACACATATTAGCTGGCGGAGGCCGAGTCTAGCGGGTTCCACTACCTGCACCCGCGATATCTCATGTGGGAGGCATTTATCAAGTGTGGTCTAACTTGGAAAGACCCAACAAAATGTTTTGATACCCTTGCTCCTAAATCCTTGTATCGCTATTCTTCACTTTCCCTCTATTTCACAGCTTTTCGTCTCAATTACTTCATTATGATATTTAACACCTCAGGAAAACTCTGACGTTCATTATTCTATTGCAGCAAATCCTACTACTCGACATGCCACTGGAAGCTCATCGATATTTTTAGCTGGATGGAACTCGCTTCATTAAACCACGAGTCCTCTAAAACAAATCAACCTGTAGATGATATGGTGAACCCAGCTCGTGATAAGTGGTACTGTCCCCTTGAGCTTGCGAATAATTTGCGAAGGGCTGACCTTCCGTGGGAAATGAAAAGGAAGCTGCTGTCTGTGCATTGGAATATATATATACTCATTGGTCGCGGTATGTTACGTATATGCGTATTTTCATTATAAATACAACTACTGGTTCCTGCGGTTCTCTTCTTGATACCTCAGCAGACGAAAGGATTGTGGGCTGTGATATCGACGAGTTCTTGGATGCGCTTTTCAAAAAAAAAAAAAAAAAAAACACCCGAATGGTTTGCTATCCCCAGAAACTCGCATCACTGAGAAAATCAGTGTACTGGCAAATATTGCGAGTCTAGCAGTGAGGCCATGTCCCGTGAGTCTCGCGTATTCTTTCTCATCACCGTAGATAAGATGAGCGACTGGCCCAGAGTTTGTTCGGCGATATCTAAATGAGATTTTTCAGACACCCCGCCAGTGGTTAGGTATGCGTGATGGTTTAACATTGCTGCCGCATTAGCATGGGACAACGTCGGTAGCGTTTGGTTTTCGGGTGAACAGTTTGGGCTTCTAACCGAGATTGGAAACACGACTTACGACTAAGTTGCATTCTATAATTGGCTAAGAAGGCGAGATAACTATCATATTTGTCTATACACCAGTCGAGATACGCATTCAGGAGGTTCATAAAGTACTGGACATTACCTGGGCGGCAAAGACTGGAATTTAGGAGTGTCATTAATTTCAACTGATGAATTGGCTTAGTTGCATGATGATGCTGCAGCATCGTTTTGTCCACGATGGTCTTATGATTGGCAGGCTGGAGATATTCTAGGTCATCAACCAAGATCACCAACCTTTCAAGCTCTGGCATAGACTTGAAATAATGGGCGAGAGTGGTAGAAGCTTGCAGTGTCATCAATACCTCCTAATGCGCGGGGCTGAGCTCGTTATACTGAACTCGTTAGATATCTTCTCAAGGGTGAAAGTGAAATCTGCGTAGATTGTCGCCATCGCCAATCTTATGGTGTCGAGACTCGACATCGGTTCGATTGGGGTAGAAATTGCGCCAAGTGCAAAGGTATGTGGCGATTCTAGTTCGACTCTCTCTGAACGGGCTTTTAAAGTCTTCCCAGAGTTTATCGATCTTCTGTTCAACGGCAAGTAAAGCATGCTGAGCATCACAATATGCTAAGTAACAAGGGCTAAAAAAGTGTCTTGTCAAAGGGATGCGAGAGAACGGCCCAGCGTCGCTCGCATCATTAAATTCAATATCCAAACTTTATTATATTTGACTACTATTCATTTGGTACTTGAGGTACTACCCCGGACTATCACTCAGCCAAGGCGTTCAAACTTGGCAATGTCTTCTCAACTGATAGCAGCATTGCAATCCACGATAGGGAGGAGAATCAAAGCTTTGATATGCAAATATGGAGGCGGTTCAACACAGTCAATATTATCAGAGAATTTGTATAGAAGTTGTCTCAAAAAATTTGAGTCGTTGTCTTGGATGAAGTTGTGGCTGTTTCGGGTTAGGAGCCAAAGTGAACTGCGCCGATAGAAGGCATAGCCTATTAAATACAAGAACTATATCTCTATATTATCGGTTTTGACCCAGTTCAGGCAGGTTCCTTGTAAATGCTCCTCTGAATTACTCGAATTTTCAGCATCGCTGGCCAAGCGTCCAGGTCACAACACATGAGAACTCGCCTTCTCGGGGATTTTGTTTCGCATGTCTACTTAGAATTATCTAGCGTGATGATTGGTATCAAAGTCCTGTTGAAGCGCGTAAGTTATGATTTTGGAGAATGGTTAGCTTTTGGTGGCAAATTCACGATGCGAGCTGTGACGTATTGAAGAAGTCAACTTTGACAATGCGATGGTATCGTGAGGTACGTTGAAACTATCCAAATAAATCACACTAAACAATTAGACACCTGACCAATATACTTTCAAGCCTCCAGCGCTTCGACGTCATCCCCCAAATTCATATCACGTTGTACGGGCTGGCCTCCCAACTCTCCCGCTCCCAGCTCCCCGCCCCCACACGCTCCGGCAGTGACGTCTGCCTTGGCAGCCTCCCCTCTGGCCCGAAATCTGGCACAAAGTATCGCCGGCTCTGGCCTCGCCGGATGCCTTCGTCATTGTCCGCTAGGGG
>NAGG01000292.1:0-30650 GCA_003031705.1 Calonectria naviculata
GCAACCCGAGCATAGCGAGGGGATAATTATTGCGCGCAGGTCGAAGCTCTCCGGAGATGGGGCGCTGGGGGTGCAGCGATGACGACACTAGGTTGGACTGTGGCCCAAAAGGGAGAAAAGAGGGGGAGGGGGAGGGGCAGAGGGGTTTATTCCCAAATTGCCTCCCCTGTATTGCTCGCATGGGCAGTCACACTAGACGCTGTAAAAAATGACGGACAGGTCATTCTTACACGTGCAATCTCCAGCAACGGGCAGAAGCTCGGCCAGATGGCGGGCGGCCTGGGGACTGGGTCGAAGCTGCTAGCTACCTGATGCTATGCAGGTCTGGCAGGCTAAATAATTCAGTCACGACATGTCTCTGCTTCACGCGTCGAATTGGCCAGACTGATAATGCAACCTGAGCCATTTTCCCTGACAACGTGCGTCCCTTGAACGGTGAGCATGTCTTTGATCTGTCCCCCCCCCCTCCATAACGAGAATGTGACTCTATTCCCTATGCAACCCCGCGTTTTCGCTGGCTGGCACTTGCCCAACTGTCTTACATCTCGGCCTCAATGCTGCCACCGCAGGGTCAACAAGTCTGACGCCTGCCTCACTTGTGCTGTACTGTGTACTGTGTGTTGTGTGCTGTGCCTGCGTAGCTACCTTCCAACAGCCAACCTTGACCTCTGAGCTCCTTCCTTCCCCCCCCGCACCGACCTACCTTATTTTCGACAACCTTGCTTCCTTTTAAAACCCTCTCGTGCTCTCATCCTTTTTTCTTTTCTTCTACTTTTCCTCATCACACTTGCTCTCCAATAGAAGGGTCATTTTCATTGTTCTGCTTTTCTTCCAACTTCGCTCTACTCTTCTAATCACTCGGTTCTATCCTCCCTTACTTTTCCACCCCGTAATACTTCACGTCATCACCAATACCGTCAAGATGCCCGAGGTAAGCTTGCAGCTTCCTGCAACGAGTCTCCAATCACAGCTTGATGAATACCCTAACGCCATTGATAGATCAAGGCTCTCCTCTTCGACTGCGACAACACCCTCGTCCTCTCCGAGGAGCTCGCTTTCGAGGCCTGCGCTGGCCTTATCAACGAGATCTGCGCCAAGCGAGGCAAGGACCTCAGCTTCACTGGCGAGACTCTGATCAAGGAATTTGTGGGCCAAAACTTCCGTGGTATGCTCACCACCCTCCAGAAGCAATACGGCATCGAAATCTCAAGCGAGGATCTCGAGAAGTACGTCTTGGCTGAGGAGGACGCTGTTATTGCCAAGCTCAAGGAGAGCCTCAGACCCTGCCCCGGTGTTGACGACCAGCTCGAGAAGCTTGCTGCCTCTGGAAAGTACCACCTTGCTGTTGTCTCCTCCTCTGCTCTCCGCCGTGTCAAGGCTTCCATCGAGAAGGTTGGCCAGGACAAGTACTTTGGTAGCTATGTCTACTCTGCTGCCACCAGTCTTCCCAAGCCAACCAGCAAACCCGACCCCGCTATTTACCTGCATGCTATGAAGGAGATCGGCAAGGTGCCTACGGAGTGCGTTGCCATTGAGGACAGCAAGAGTGGCACCCTCAGCGGCACTCGCGCCGGTATCAAGGTGATTGGCTACGTTGGCCCCTACCCTGAGAGCGAAAAGGCCGCCATGGAGAAGGTTCTGAGGGATGCCGGTGCCGTCAACATCATGCAGGATTGGTCTGAGTTCCCTGAGAAGTTGGCGGAGATTGAGTCTGGCAAGGTCTAAATAGACATGATGCATATGCTTTGCATTTTACAAGACCTTGTTCTCAAGAGCGGAGTCGGGGTCCTTTTTTTTTCGAGTGTGTAGCGTCATTGAAAGACACATAGAAATAAATAAGACGATGCAATGGCTGGAAAAGTGTTCTCATTATCGTCGCCAGTCCATTAAGAAGCTATTGACGCTCTGCAAAGTAGATCGGCTAGGGTTGGCCTCAGGGTACGTAGTCATGATGGACCCCAATCTCGATTTAATTAGGGTCTTTGTAAACGATGCATCCGGTGACGGCTCGCGAAAGTTGCCCTCATCATCAAAGAGGTAACAAGAGATGGCTAGAGCTGCACCGACTGAGAGATCCTTTCCTGATTCACATGCAATGACAATGCAACCCGGAGAAGCGCCCTCAGACGCATGGGAGGTCAGGAACTTGGCCACAAAGCCGCATATGTCTGGGAAGGCCGCACGCATGTTTCTACTGGCCGTTTTGCTCTTTCCGAGGCCAACCTGCATGAAAGTCGGTGACTTGATCCACGCATCCTTTGGCGTAGTGTCAGGCGTGAGAGCTATGCGGCACTCACCGCTCGTAGACGGTTCTGCAACTAGAGGCAGAGGGCAGACTGAGATGTGACGGGTGATCTCCTTGCGAGGGCTCAGGCCGCCGGTGTCGGCTTTGTGGCTGCTGACGAGCTGGGTGATGAGGTCGGGCAGCTCTGCTTCTGGCGCGTCCAGGAGCTGGTCGAGGTTTCCCCAAAACACAGCCGGCGTCAGACCAAAGGCCCAGTTCTCCGTGTCATCCCCCGCGCCCTGGATGTAGCCGCCCTCGTCCATCTCGCTGCCCACCACACGCCTGCTAGCCGTGCAGCAGATTACGGGACGGAAGTCGTCAAAGATGGCCTCGCCGGGCTCGCTGTCCGGGAGGGACGAGTCCGGCGTCACCCAGACGGGGCGGAGCGGCTTGGTGAGGCAGGTTGGGAGGTCGAGTTTGAGGGCCTTTAGGGAAGCGAGAAACTCTGGAAGCAGGGCGGTGATGTGGGCGTGGTTGGAAGCAGGGAGGAAAGGGGGAAGATGCAGAGTTGAGGATTCCGGGTGTGAGGGGAGCAGGGCCATGTTGAGGACGGTGCACCAGATGGGGATGGTTCTGGAGAGCGCATCAGGCATACCTAGGGTTTGTTAGTTGAGGTTTTAATGACTCTGCGAAGAACTGCAGTTTGGTGATAGTTACGTTTGCCGCGGCGAGTAGAGTCTACGATAATGATGCTATATTGAAATTAGCCATCAATAAATCACCCTATCATGCAAAGTCCGAAACAACTCCCGTCTCTGCCCGACTAATAACAAATACTTACCCGTCATTCTTCTCAATCATCTCCAGCAGGTGGAAATTCAACCTCCTAGTGCTAAACTTCCACGCCCGCTCATGGCCGTCGGTGCTCTTGAAGTAGGCGCTGCCCTGCTTGTCCTGCGGGGGGATGTACCAGCTGCCGCAGCGCTCGTTGGCAACGAGCGGCCGGGGAGCGTAGGCCTCGGCCACGCGAGCCGCAAAGGCGGCGTCGGCGCGGATGCTAGCCAGGCGGTTGTGGATGGTCAAGGTGGTGCGCTTGAGCGAGGCCAGCAGCTGCGACATGGACGGCTGCTCATTTTGCGGCAGGATGAGGTCGGAGAAGTGAGGGTCGGGCATTTTCTTGAATGCGGCGGGAATGGCAGATGTGAATAGGTAAGTTCCAATATTGTTAGAGATGCTGAAATAAGAGGAGGGGAAATAAAAAAAGAAAAGACTTGGTGAGGAGGACGCTTTGCCGTGTGGACGTCGGGTTGGAGTGAATTTTGGTGGAGTGCATTGGTGAGTTTTCATGGGTCCACAAGACTATCAAGTTGCTACCGCATAATGAACTACAACATTCACTTAAGAGACAAAAGCGTTATAGAAACAATATGGGAATTTCCGTATTTGTATGAATATTTTAATTTTTTTTAATCCTGATATTAACCTAATACCAACACCAAACATGCATTCGTTATAAAGTTCTCATGTCAACAATGATGCTTCTCGACCTCCCTCTTCCTCTACTGCAGCGACCACTTGTCACCCTCAATGACAATCTTGACCTCGCGGCCCTCGTCGATACTCCTTCGTCCAGCCTCCAGAATGGCAGTGGTTGCGATGGTGTTCTTGAGCGTGGGCAGGTCCTTCTTGTCCAGGTCCTCGGGCTTGACCTTGCCAGAGTTGACGGCGCGGCACCCGTCGACGAACTTCTCCATCGAGATGTAGCCGTAGCCCGTCTGGCCGGCAAAGTTGCCGTCCTCGTCGGGGGCGTAGCGCATGTAGAAGGGGTTGTACCAGGCGAGCTGGCCCACAGAGTCGTCGGCCACATCGTAGCCACGCTTGGCCTGGTCGATGCGGATCTCACCGTTGCCGGCGAGGTAGTGGAAGTACTGGTTGGAGTGCACGCCAGCGCGCTGGGGAGCTGTCCAAGACGCCGTGTAGACACCGACGGCGCGCTTGCTGGGGTCGTCCTTCTTGCCCCAGGTGACCATGAGGGAGATGGTGTCTTCAGTGGCCGGGTCGCAGCCGAGGCCGAGGGCGACGCCCTTGGACGAGTTACCGGTGACACGCAGGGGCACGTAGCCGCGGCCCTGGACCATGGAGTCGCAGATGTCGATGTGGTGGCTGTTGAGGTAGTAGGAAATATCCGAGTCCTTGCCGGCCCAGGCCTTGAACGTCTCAAGCTGCGACTTGGGCTGGGACATGTAGCTGTAAAAGTAGTTGAAGTCGCCAAGGTTCTGGGCCTTGTGGCGGGCGTCAGCGTAGGCAGGGTCGAAGCGCTTGTGGTGCTCGATGTAGACGTAGACGCCGTGCTTCTGGGCAAGCTCGACGAGCTCCTGGTGCTGGGCAAGCACCTGGACGGCGGGCTTGGTGATCATGACATGGATGCCGCGCTCGATGGCGTAGCGGGCGATGGGGTAGTGGGTAGGGTCAGGGGTGAAGATGGTGATGGCATCGCCGGCCTTGAGGGCGTCAATGGCCGTCTTGTAAGCTTCGGGCTCGACCTTGTCGTCGGCAGGGAAGGAAGTGAAGGAGGTATCGAGGTTGTTGTAGACCTGACCAATGTTCTTCTGAAGATGCTCGCCTATGACATGGTTGTTAGCTAATGCAATCGCAATGTCTCATGATGGGGGCACCCACGAATGGCAGGGAACTTCTTGCCGTTGACGCCGACCATGCTCAGGTTGTTGACCTTTTCGCGACGGCGCAGGTCGAACAAACTGAGGCCGACGACACCGACCTTCTTGTCGGAGCCAGAGGCACCGGTGCCAACCCAGCCGGTGGTGTACTCGCCGGTACCGACCTGGAGCTTGGTGTTAGCGGCATTGCGGCACACGATCCTGTCGCCTTGAAGCTTACCATCAACACATTGAGAGGCTCCATCTTGTCGGATGTTTTATGAGATGATTGGTACGGGTATGCAGCAGAAAGTTTGGTGATGGTGAGGGGAGGATGAGGAGGTTGACGGAAGCCAGGTGGGGGAGGAGGGGAACTGGCTGCGGCAGATCAAAAAGATGCGTCAAGGTGTAAGCCAGCCAAGCGCAGCAATTGGACGAGAGCAGGATGCACAAGCGGAGACGGGATGAAGGAGGAAGAAGGAAAAAGAAAAGAGAGAGGGAAAAAGAACCAGGTGACGTCTCGTGGGGAGAAGACTCGGGTTACGGCGCAGCTCGGAGTTGGCGTCGTGGGAATATATCATTTTCCACGGCCTTGTAGGCCCAGAGAGGTCATGACAGCTTCGGGGTTCTGACCGAGAATGAGGGGCAGCAATTGGAGGGAATGGGCGGGGCCGGGATTTCCCTCCAATCCGTGCAACGACAGCGTCTCATGGGGGTTCGATGGTTCTTTCTCGATGGTCTAATCTGATGTTGATGCGCCCATGTGCGGTCAAGGTGAGGTTGGGGTATGTTGGCTGGGCATGGGACAATTTGGAGATGGGGATGGGCTATTCTGGCTGTATTGTCGTGTGATGCCTGGGGGAGGGGCGGCTGAGGCTTGGGGTTCGAGACGCATGCAGGTCAAGGACATTCACGGGGGAGCTATTCCACCATTCATTCGACGCGGGGGAGAGTACGGATGGGTTTAGCATGGGAATTTAATTCTGCGGTTACAGACGGGGGGGTGAGAGGGGGGAGGGCAGAAGTCATGACGGTTAATTTACATGCTGAAGCAGCGTATGCGGCGCCAAGAGTCGAACTGGTGTTTCCGAGGGGACAAAGCAAAGTGAGACGGGCTTCGCTGACTGATGCGCGAGCCTCGCTGGGTGCCACCCCCAAACTCTTCAGCGGTGCGCCCAAAATGTCGTCACCACAGTTTGGAGTCGTCTTTCGCTGCATGTCCTCAGCTACCCCTCCCCCACCCCCACGACGGGCACCCCGCATGGAGCCAGCAGCCAATGGGACCGATGGTAATACGCGATGCCACAGTGCGCGCGACGAGGAGCGAGGTCAGTGTATTGGGCCTCCTCCGGTTGAGTTTTCGCTAGCGATTGAAGCAACAACACCTTGCAAAACTCAAACCTCGGGAAAATATGCAAGCGTTGTTCGGCGTTAATCTAGAATTCAAAAATTAAAAACAGAAGAATCAATGACCATTTCCAGAAATCGTCATGCTTCTCCAATACTTTTGTCATGGCCTCTTCTCCCGCTCGTCTCGCCACTGGTGGAACAACTTTGGGGGCAGCCACCCCCGACTACTACTCCGTCCACACAGCGACCCTCCCCGTTCACCACCACCACCACCCTCGGCCGTGTAATGTACCTACGCCCATGGCCATAACCGGGTTTTCCTACGCCAGCCAACTCCCGAAGTCGGGAATTCCACGTCCGTTTTTTTCGCATCGTAGCACTCGGGACTACCTACTCAACGTGGCGATTTGACACACTTTTCCGACTCTTGCTGCGTGCCGGAGTCGCATAGCTAGCGGCTGCTTTGCCCATGGGTTGCAGTGGTGCCTGCTCCACCCACTTGTGATACCATACCCGCTTACACGCGAAACTCGACGACGTTGCCTGGTACCGACTCCCTCGCCATATTGATTAATCACGTATCCGTGGAATGGTGCATCGCCGGGGATGAATACATGCTGGCACCATACAGGCGGCCGTCCCTCACACCCTCTCCCATCCGCCTGGTTCAATCCCGTCAACCTCCAGCGAGCCCAGCACGAGACCCCAGGTGCCACGATTCCTCAAAGCGGCCATGACGGGCTCGCGAATGGGTGCCAACCCCGGACTCCAGGCGACTGCCACACCCTGCTGCCGACCAACGTTCCTGTCTTGCCATCGAAGATGCGGCAGCTCTGCTTCCAGATGCCGATCTATTTCGTTTCGACCCTGGCAACCCGACTCGTCTAAACGGCGACGAGGGCCATGCGCCTCCATCTTATCTGGTCGTGCTGCATTACAACCCGGTCCGGGTCTCGACTTTTCTAGCCGAGCCTCTTGGAAAGTGGTGGTTGCCTTGATCCTTATCTCAATTGCTATTGTAGAAATGTAGAGAATTCCTAGTTGTCCATATGTCGTGATGGCATTCGTCGCTGCGCCCATCTAGTAGAATCCATGTACACACGAAAAAAAAGAGTCGGCCGACTTACACGACATCGGCCGCTGGTCTTGGCCCTCCCGAGCCTCGACGTCTAGCTCCCGGGGCACGACACGGTTCTCTTCCCGGTCTGCCGCACTTTCACCATCACAAGACCTCCTTGTCCACGGGTTTCAACCAGCTCCATCGCGCTTGGGGGGAGAATCGGACCAATGCCCGCCCAGGCTGCGGTGCGCTTGACTTCCCGGAACCGAACCCACCCCCAACTTTAGCCTCACGCCCACCCAGTCGCTCCTAGCTTGGACAAGGGAAAGGGAGAGCGCTTTTCCAATGCCAATTGATTTGTCCCTTGCAGCTATTAAAGGCGCTCCGTTCCCGTCCCTGATTCAGTATACGCCTCGGCTTCTTTGTTCCCAAACCGTCCCGTGTTGCTCAGTTCCTCTAGTTCGTCTTTTTTTTTTGCTAGTAAACAGGTCGTTACAAAAAACCCCCCACAACCTACACAATGCCTTCCTCCACAAACGCCAACAACGGCTCTTCCAATGGCCACACGGCTGGTCGCCGGCCGCTTCCCACGGGCATTTACGCCCCTACCATGACCTTTTTTGACCCGGAAACCGAGGAGTTGGACATTCCCACCATCAAGAAGCATGCCGAGCGATTGGCCCACGCCGGCCTTGCTGGTCTTGTGACCATGGGCTCCAACGGCGAGGCTGTCCACTGCACCCGGGAGGAGAAGCTCGCCGTCACCAAGGCCACCCGTGAGGCTCTCGATGCCGCTGGTTTCACCTCTGTCCCCATTGTTCTTGGTGCCACCGAGGGCAGTGTCAAGGGAACTATCGAGCTTAGCAAGCTTGCCCAGGAGGCTGGCGCCGACTACACCCTGGTGCTCCCCCCATCTTACTACCGTCCCCAGATGGACGAGGAGGCTATTTACAACTACTTCATCGCTCTCGCTGACGGTAGCCCCCTGCCCATCATTCTGTACAACTACCCTGGAGCCGTCTCCGGCGTCGACATGGACAGCGACCTCCTGATCAAGCTGGCCCAGCACCCCAACATCATCGGCACCAAGTTCACCTGTGGAAGCACCGGAAAACTTACCCGAGTTGCTCTGGCCACTGATGCCAAGACCCCCTCCAGTGAGGGCTCCGGATACATGGCCTTTGGCGGTATTGCCGACTTTACCATCCAGACTCTGGTCAGTGGCGGAAGCGGCATCATTGCCGGCGGTGCCAACGTCATGCCCAAGACCTGCGTCCGCGTCTGGAACCTATACGCCAGCGGAAAGAAGGACGAGGCCCAGGCCCTGCAGAAGAAGCTCTCCAAGGGTGACTGGGTCCTGACCAAGGCGGCCATTGCCGGCACCAAGTCGGCCATCCAGAGCTACTACGGCTACGGAGGTTACCCCCGTCGCCCCCTCAAGCGCCTCACAGACGCCCAGACCAAGGCCATCGCCGAGGGCGTTGCCGAGATTATGGAGATTGAGAAGGCCCTGTAAGGAAAAAGGGCGACCCGGACCGGGGGGCACGCGACCAACGAGGAATAAAACTGGTTTGCCAATGATTAAACGGAAAACTGGGAGAACGAAACGAATAAACGGTGAAGGACACGGACGTGCATAGCGTTGACTTAATGAATTTCTTTTTTTTTTCTGCTGGGCGCAGCAACTTGTATTAGGTATTTCAGAGATGGAGGTGATGGGCATCTTGGACGGGCAATGGCTCTTGGTAACCAGACCTTTCTCTGGGATGATAGAATCCATATATTCTCGGAAATATGAATGAAACGATTTACGGATAGAACCTGCCGGGTTTCCATTTACCCGATAACCGAAATGCTTCTGTTATAAATGTGCTGCACCTTCTTGGATACCGAAGTGGCAAGTGGATAAACATGACAGTGAACCAGTCTTACTATCGGTCTGGGGGAAGGGGGATGGCCAGTCAGATTTTCCCCATTAAGCATGAACTTGAGGCCGTACACGCACGATCAACGTGCCTTTAGTGGATGACACTTGTTGAAGATGATTTGGTGGCTGTCTGGAGAACTGCGAGTTCGCGCAATCGGAACTTGGCGGGTGGGCTTCTGGCTTTTGGGTAAATCTCACATCAGCGTGAACCCTATCAACAAGCCCGCCGGTCGAGCGATGCGCGAATGAACGGCGTCACTGGCTCCTCACGAGGTGTAAGCCTGGCTCTTCTAGTAATCGGTGGCTGAAAGCCCAATTTTGGCGTGAATTAAATTGCCAAGAATTCCCAGAGAGGGCGCTATCCCAATACAGTAGCATGCATCGCTGCTCTGCTAACTAGCGAAGCTGATATTCAAGACCAGGCAAGCCAAGGACAAGGTGAACAATGCATTATTTGGAACAATGTCGGTTATTTTGCTCTAAATTCAATACCATTTGCATGTTATCCAACTATATCTCTATTTTTGTTCCTTTTAGTAGAGCATTCACGTATTGGTTTCCCTCGATGTGTTTCCATGTCGGCCCTGTCTACATTCATGATTCACTGCACATGCAGAGCATCAACCAGCCAGAAAGCAGCCACGAACCACTAGCTGACTTCAGTCTAGCGTTCCTGGCTTGAGACATGGGCATTCTTCTCTTGTCTCGTGTATCGCATGCCATTATTCCATTCATCCAAGAGCGAATGGGTGGCCTGGACTTTTTGCCGATATCCGAATCCGGCAACAGCCGCTAGCAAGGCCAGTGTGGTGTAACCCATTGTTTTATAACGACGGCCCAATTCCCTCCCTGTCTTACATGTTTGGCTTCCGTCCATCGCCATCTATTATTCTCTCTTCTTCCAAGGCACATCACAAATGCGCGAAAACGGCAACGGGCACGCGCCTGAGCGTGATGATGAGGAGCAGCAGCGGGCAGAAAACAACGAGCACACGCCCCTGCTTAAGTCGACGGATCAAAACGACCGCCATGGAAGCGCATCCTCATCAGCTTCCCAGGGTCAGGGCGAAGTGGCGAACGCGCCGCCCGACGACGAGGATGATGAAGTAACCATTATTTTCAAAGAGACGTCGTTTGCAAAGCTGGCGCTCATCTTGGGGTCAGCCTGGGTCGGCGTGTTTCTCGCTGCCATTGACACATCCATTATTGCGACGCTTATACCAGCTATTTCAAGCGAGTTCTCTTCTCTCAGCCTCCTGTCATGGCTCGCCACAGCATATCTCATCTCCAGTTCTGCTGTTCAGCCCATCTCCGGTCGCCTGACGGACATTTTCGGGCGTGGGCCTGGCCTCGTCCTTTGCTTGGTCATGTTTTCCATTGGCAACATCATCTGCGGCCTCGCCCGGAGTGAAGGAGTCATGATTGCTGGTCGGATCGTGTCGGGCTTGGGCGGTGGCGGCATCTTTAGCATTACGACTTTCCTGGCTTCGGACATGATCCCCCTCCGGCAGAGAGGCGTGGTCCAGGGCATCGGAAACGTCTGCTTCGGTTCAGGGGCCATGCTCGGTGGCGTCTTTGGCGGGCTGATCAATGATCACACAAAGCTGGGCTGGAGGCTGGCATTTTTTATTCAGGCGCCCCCTGTCCTCCTCTCCGCCATTGCTGTTGGAACTTTGGTCAGAATCCCGCCGAAGCAATCAAACAAGTCATACCTTGCCCGCATCGACTTTGGCGGCGTCTTTCTCACAACCTCGTTCCTCATCTTGTTCCTCGTGGGTATTAATTCGGGGGGTAACACAGTTCCATGGCTACACCCTATTCCGCTTACCACTATCCCTCTATCGTTGGTTGCCTTCTGCGGCTTCTGGGTTTGGGAGAGCAGAGCCCGACAGCCCATCATCCCGGTTCATTTGCTCCTCAACCGCACCGTCATTGCGGCATGCATTACCAACTTCATGTGTACCATGGTTGTCATTACTGGCCTTTACTATGTTCCTCTATACATCCAAGTCCTCGGGCACAGTGCCACCGAGTCGGGATTGCAACTTCTGCCTGCTCAGATTGGTGTTGCAGTTAGCACCTTGGGGTCTGGGTATATAATCTCCAGGACCGGGCGATACCTGAAATTGGCAATAGGCGGAATGGTTATGCTTGTAGTAGGCTCGGTCCTCTTCACGTTCATGAATCAGCACACACCAATTTGGTTGCCAACAATAGCATTTTTGCTGGCCGGAGCTGGCTACGGGGTGCAACTCAACACCACATTGTTGGCCTGTATTGCGGCCGTAGATCACTCTCAGCAAGCTGTCGTTACATCTGCAACATGTAAGTGTCTGTTTCACACTGAAAAACACAGCACCCTTCTCACAATTTTCTAGATCTTTTCCGAAGCGTTGGCGGCACCGTGGGTCTCACTGTTGCATCCGCAGTTTACCAAAACACTCTCATAAAAGAGCTCTGGAAGAGATTCGACGGCCAGCCTAACGCAGCTGATGAAATCAGGCGAATTCGAGATAGCTTGGAGGAGCTGAAGCGCCTTCCAGAAGGCTGGTACGAGGGTGTCATCGAGTCGTATATGGAAGCGTTCCGGGGGGTTTGGTGGACACTTGTAGGGCTCGCAGTCCTAGGTCTCTTTTCTATTTGTTTTATGCGGCATCATACTCTTCATTCGACCCTAGAGAGGCGCTAAGATGCTACAAGTAAATGATAGCTACGGTGGACAAAACGTGTGTAGAAATGATCACTTTATGGAGAGGCTCACAGCAACACAGCAGGGAGCAGTGGGAAGGATGGACGAATCTATGGCGGATTAAATATAAGATATTGTTTAGAAATATGGCCCTGCCCGTCGTGAGGCGTCTGATCGGGGGCAGCCTCTCTATATTGTCAATCACATGTCGTAACTGCCTTGTCAAGTGCAACGCACATTCTGTTCAGGTTTAATTGAGAATCGGCAGGATCGTGCTCAGGTTTCAGTGCAAAATCACTCCGTCATCAGGTTTTTAACCTTTCTACTCTTTTCATCGCCTCTCTCGCATTCTTCTATATTTTGTCTCCACCATAGCTTTGCTCACTGTTTGGTTACAACATTGCGTGTTCATTATCAACCACATTAACAAACACCAGGTCATCTACTTTCGAAACTTTTCGACGCGGTAATTATACTGTATTCGACAATACGGACACCACCATGGTTAGATCTAGCGATAGTCCTACCCCTGAGCCAAACGGACAAGCTGCCAACGCCCCCGTTAGCAGTGAACCAATCGATGGCTCTGAGCTTACCCTAGAGCTCTCGCCAATAGAGCAGCTTGCGCCTCGAACCTACAACCGAATTGCTGTAGTGCTGCCATGGATTCGGCTGGATCCAATAATCCCAATACAAATAGAAGAGGTAATGCGATGTGTGAAGAAGGCACTGCAAACCACGCTGCAACACTGGCCATTTCTATGTGGCCGTTTTCAACTCTCGAGCGAGGACCCAACCATGATCGAACTTCGATATTCAAGACCACTAGACACACAGCGACTGCATCGACTAGTGGAGCTACAGGTGCCCAATGAGACCTGGGCACCTTTTGAGGAATATGTCTATCGTCTGGAAGTGTCAAATTTCGACAGGAGGCGTTTCGTTTAGCAGCATGACCCTCAGGACGGCGATCAGTTTCCTCCTGTCACTGTCAAGGTTTCCCTGGCTGACGATGCCCTTGTTCTCGGCTTTGCCTTTAGTCACATACTATTTGACGGGGAGGCTATACAAAACTTCTTCTCGGAGTTTTTTGCGAACACCCAAAGTGCTCGTCCGATAACACCCGAAGGTAGGTTTGCCAATTTGCTTCCGTAGTTAACCAGCTAATCCCATGCAGCGGACTGTCGATCTATCCCCGACCCCGTTGAAGATCAGCCGGACCCCGATTTATTCCTTTGTTACGACTGGGGCGACGATGAGATTCAAGCTCCTACTTCACGCGAACAGATTAGGTCCCACGTCTTTACGATTTCCCATTCGGCAGTGCAATTTATGCAGCAGGAGCTAACTAATATTCACGTCCAAGATGACGAGGAGAGTGTGGTATTGTATGAGGACTGTGTCCTCGCCTTCATATGGGCTCTCATTGTACGAGCGCGTTGCAAAAATAACAAGCTTGCCGCTGGAGATGTTTGCCGAGTCAATTATTTGTTTCCAGGGGGGCTTCACACTCGCCTCCCGAGCTCTGTTGACCCAGAATATTGCGGGAACGCTACCGGAACTGTCGTTGCTGAGTGCGATGTCTCCGAACTGATCTATGCACTCGAAGATGATCCTGACTTTGTCCCTAAGCGGGTATGTTTAGAAGGTGTTTCTCCAGGTGCGCGGCTCCTTCGATTCGCCTTGCAAATGTTTGATAGACGTTCCCTGCGTCAAATATCAGCTCTCAAGAAAGAAATCGATCCAACAATAGAAAGGGAAGCCTATCAAAGGGCGCTCAAGCGTCATACCCAGAGTCTTGTTTTTGAGGATTGGACATGTTACGGCGAAGGGTGTGCTGCACACATACCGTATGTCAAAGAACCACGCCATCCTTACTTTTTTCCATGCAGCGACGACCTACAGGAAGGCAGTGTCATACTACTACCTCGAAAGGGCGGGTATTCGGGTCGAGAGTCTTGGAACATCTGCATCTGTCTGGACGAGGATGACATGAATGAACTCATCGATGACATGGGCCAAGAGCTTTGGCTTGAGCCTGAAGAAGATGATGATGATAATGATGACGACGATGATAAAGAGGAGGCCAAGAAGAAGGTTAAGGAGAACGGCAAGGAGGAGGACAAGGAGGAAGGCAAGGAGGAGGACAAGGAGGAGGATAAGGATGCGAAAAAGACTAGAGACCGCTTGGTTTACTACTAAGGCGGAATTGGTCTGGATGAAGTGTTTAAGACATGATTGAAGGGCTGCAGTGGTAATATTAGCAGAAGTCACAGCATCGCGTTTCTTGGTTGTTACAGTCCGCTCTGAATGGCTTGGTATTATACTAATACAAAAGAAGGAGTTTTCGATGATATATCTTCCCTTATGCCGTTGCCCTGGGTTGGATAATCCAATTTTCGCCCTGCTACTAGTTGAATCAACATGAACGAAGCCCATCTGAGGTGAATTTCGGCGGTATTCATTCAATAATGATGCAAAAATTCGAGAAAAGTGGTGTTTGGGTTGGCTTTGGATGTGCTGTAAATAGAGCGCAAGAGGCAAATGCGGTCAAGCAAGATCCGTGAAAGATGGGTCTTGGTGTCTCGTTAAACCGCATCACTTGATAGAAGCTGATCAAATATTAATCCCTATGACGACACTTTTGCACACTTCAAAAGAGCACAAGGCTGTTTCTGGGTGTTTCTTTTCTGGTGTACCGCGAGCGGAAGCAGTGTGACGATGACTCCAACTGATTCATCCCGCCGCAACTGGTTTGGTCAGGTGTACCCGGGGTGCGCCACCCGCGTTATGACTGGACCAACGGTTCGGGGAGGGAGCGGCAGAAGCAACGTTCAAGGGGCAGCAGCTGAAAACTTCATGTGAATCATCATGAAAAGAACTCTCCGTTTGGACTGGTAGTGCTGCTCGGGGGAGGGATTCTCCCCCCCCACTGGCCCATTTTTGTTCCTGGATGGCGGCGATCCGCGCTGCGCTGGGTTTAGGAAGAGGGCCTGGTCTTTTCTAGAAACAGTATTCCGACTCCGGGAACGGGGCTTGCGATTGTCTCGCCTGTACGTGGGAGAAATTAAATTCGAGACATTGCCCACAATGGTTCCCACTGACACATCATCGCATCTCTCATACCAGCGCCATGAGGATTTAGATTAAGAGGTTTTTGTCATGGCAAGGATGTAAGTTAAGCCACCATATGGCAATTGCGGTCTAGGCTGGATCCAGCTGAAACACAGTTCATGTCTCTCTTTGTGGTGGGTGGGCCGCTTCAGATTGGGCGACTTGTTAGACGAGGTTGATCACCGACGTTTTCATGAAATCTACCGTTTCCAATTGCTGTGGTTTTCGCAATGCCTCTTGCTTGGCGATGCTCGAGCCCATGGACGAAGATCTCCATGCCATCGCTACTCACGTCCTTAGAATAATGCCATGATGAAAGCGGCACATGGCATTCGCCCATGGATAGATAATGAGCCTGCATCCTGTCTCACTGACATCCCTCCTTAGTCTTAGATCAGGGTTAATATCAACTCAATTTTCCAAAATGAAGATTGCTATAATGATCTGCTCGCTTCTAGCGTCCCATGTTGCGGCACAGAAATACACCTATTCGACGAGGACGATAACAGAATGCTTCAGCACTACACCTACTAGCTTTGGTCCCCCTAAACCAACACAAGGCCCGGACAGCACTTGGACCATCACAATACCAGAGTGCCAGGACTGCGGTTGCAAACAATGCACGTTCACTCATCGATACACGGCAACATTTGATGTCTTCAGCCCCAATGGCACTGCAAAATGGGAGTATCCAATCAAGGAGTTGTATCCCGGCATGTCGACTTTGCCAGCAGTGCCCACCCCCACACCCTTTCCATACGGATTCACAACGGCCCTAAGGACCTGCAGGATATGCGGAGATGAGCCTGTGGCTGCGACTATGACTTACCCTCGCGGGGCACCTCCATACCGACAGAGCATTCCTTTGCGCAGCGACGCAGTCCAGACTCAATCTGCAGAAGCTGGGATCACCAAGAAGAGCACAGTTTCTCCAGCTTCGACTTTTACTGTGGTTAGGGAAACTGGCACTAGTGAAAGGAGCGACGGCAAAGTTGATATTACAAACGAAAACGCCCTTGTCGCGAAGGGAGAGATTGATGCGGGGAATACAACCCCCAGCAAACCTACCTCAAGAATCACTCGTTCAAGCTACCGAATTTCTGGCAGAAACCCAGAACGGGGGACCAATCTTAGCCAGGAAATTGCTGAGGAGGCTATTGAAGAAAGCACTAGCACCCTTGCTGACGCTCCGCCACCAACACAACGTACAACACCGACAGCAAGACGAGAAGCGTCAGCTGAGGGAGTGGCCAATAGGAAGGTCAATGGGCCGGGTGTGGCACTTATTTTGCCTTTGGCCTTGATGATATAAACATGCTTTAATATCGAAAGGAGATTGGAGGTGTGAAGAAGAGGCTGCTGGTCAGCTTCATATCTAAACCTCACTCGAAGAGGATCAATTCAGGAAGCGAAAGGGCAGGACCTTTGTTGTGGAGACTATAGAATGACGGACTTTGGTTGAAGGACGGTATATGAATGGATATATCTTGTATCAAATACCCTGGGCAGTCAATTAGACCAAGATAACTGGCATAGTTTGCTGGGTACGGTACACTCGTATCGCCCAGTTGTCACATGCAATCATCGCTAGTGCTGTTGTCGATTTAAAGAAGTGGGTGGCCACGGTTGGAGGGAATAATTAAGCAACGGCGATCGGTAATTGTGTCGCCGCTTCAAACTCGTCTGGGGTTAAGTGTCTTCAAGTCGGTGGGTCGGTCGCTGAAGGCACCCATGTTTCACGAGACAAACGAAGCGGCCCTTTGAATTTCGGATGCTGTCATCAACCAAGAGGCCTGGTCAGCATTTGATTGCGAAGAGAGCAAGACGATGCAGATCATGTTCCGTGGCTCCCGCCCTGTCAAAAAACCGTACGTCAAAAATAGAGCCCAGGGAAGCATCGGAAATGGGTCATGCGCGTATTGCTGGGTCAACGGTAGTTGACTTTGGGCGGGTCGACGTCATGGCCTCTGCGCTGACTGCAGCTCGACAGGCAAAAATGCCGTCAGTCGCCAGGTCGCAATTCGTATTGAGAAGCGAGCCTCCACGTCACCGGGCCACGGGCGCCGCATACATCCGATCCCAGGCCGTGGTGCCGCAGCGGTTGCCAGGCATTCTGCGCATTCTGCCCAGCGAAGCAGCGTCACAAGTGACGGAAGAACCGTCAGCCGCGCAGCTGACGACAGAGGCCGCGAATAGGGCAAGGTCCGGCACCGAGATGCGGGTGAAGATGGAGCACGCCAAGGGCTCTATCGGCTCAGCTCCACGTCTGGGCCGCCGCGTGATTGGCGGGTTGGTCTCAGTCCACCCAACCCTTGTGGCGCAAGAGACGTGGCGATGCCGGGCAACTTAAGGGCCGGCGAACAGAGTGGGCAATTGAGGCAGTGTAGGGCACAAAAGGTGCTGCCTGTCCATCCACTAGGCACGCGGGGACAGGCGCTGTAGCGCTCACTAGCCTGCAGCCCTGATGCCGCGCTGAGAGCGGCGTTTCAGTGCGCTGTCTCATCCCGTTGCCGCTGTGTCCCCCCGCTGAACTCGGGGCGTCTGGCCTTGGAGCTGCTTACCCACCAGGCGGCCAGTAGCATCGGAGCGCGGCCACATGCGACATTGCGAGGCGCTCGACGGTGCAAGCGGCCATCTCGTGTGCTTCTGGATGGTAGGCAGACTTGCCGTAGGCTACCGAGTGAGCCGCCGCCGTGGCCCTAGGCTAAACCCAAAAGCTGCGGGGTGCCATGGCCTGGGCAAGCATGGAGGGAGGGAGGGAGGTAGCATTAATAGATGCAGCGTGGGAGGTGCCGTAGTAACAAAGTGGTGGTGGACGCACGCCCAGATTTCGTCACGACGAAAAAAATAGGAGCCGCTGACCAGGGAACGTTTCGTTTTCGATTTGTTTCTAGGGTGCCCCCCCCTCAGAGCCAGGCCAAGCCCAGCACAGCTTCCAGGCCCAACTCCCCAAAAGCCAAAGTCGATCCAACCAGACGACGCCCGTAGCCTCAAAACAACAAACCCTCTTCTTTTCCTCCCTTGACCCCTTTCCCTGTTTGCACTTCCCTTTTTTAACGACATCCACGACGGCTGCTCTCATAGCGGATTCGAGCGACCTCCGTTTTCGCCATTCGTTGCCCTTGCCCTGTCCCAAACCCTTCGTTGCTGCGGCTTTGCTTTGGGCTGAGCCGAGCTGAGCCAGGCTGATTGACGACACACCCGGCGATCGTTTACGTACCCCGAGCGCTAGATAACAATCACATCACCACCTCGTCCCTCCCCTCTGCCGCTCGCCCATCCGTCCTCGACGATCTTGCGATTCCAGACCCAGTCTCGCTCCGTTAAATCCATAACCCGCCATCCATCATGGGCCTCGTCGACCTCGACCCCGATCTTCTCCCCAAGATCAAGCTGGGCCTTCACATCGGCCAAATCGTCCTGGCCTTCGTCCTGTGGTGTATGGAGATTGCCGTCTTCCGAGCCAAGAAGGCACAGATTACCGGTCTCAATGGCTGGACTTTCGGTGTGGTACGATATACTCTTGCTCCCTCGGCGGCCGACTTCAGCCTGGCTAACATGACTCTGCGCAGGTCTTCCTCAGCATCCCAGCATGGATCTATCTCATCATGACCCCTCGATTTGGCCGCACGCGCAAATTCGCCATTCCCACTGCCATGCTCGCTGTTGACGGTGTCTTCACCATCATCTGGCTGTCCGCTTTCGCTACCCAGGCCTCGTACAACGGCAAGGATCAGTGTGGCTCAGGCTGCGGCATCAGCAAGGGAATTGTCGCCATTGGCGTCTTTGTCTTGTACGTATCCATCTTCGCCAAGAACAGCCAAGTCGACACCTGCTAACATGTTTCCAGCCTCCTGTTTGCTGCCACAACCTTCCTCAGTGGATACACACTGATGTACTTCAACTTCCATGACGGCAAGCTGCCCGGTTACGACAACAAGAAGCTCCGCGGCGGTGAGAACATTGACCCCGACAAGGCCGCCTTCTCCATGGCCCCTCACGATGACGAGGCCTACGAGCGTGTGAACATGGACGACCACGAGGCCGGCGGAAGCCGTTACAACGACAACAGCTACACCGGATCGGCCCGTTATGGCGAGGCCAACCCTTACAGCGCCGAAGATGATGACCCCAGCAGATACGGCTCCCTCCCCTCTCGCCATGACACACTTTTTGAGCACGACACCGAGTACCACTCGGGCGCCCCTCCCTCAATGCCCTACGCCAACCCTCCCGTGGGCAACGCCTATGACGACCATCCGGCACAGTTCCCTGCTGCCAACTATGACAGAACCACACACTAAGCATGAATCTACGGATACAAAAAGTATTTAGGGAGGGGGCTTGACGATACGATATAGAAGCTTGAAGTGTTTTTTGGGATGATCTTTGCGTTTTGTTTTCATGGCCGCGGAGGGATTCATGGGGAAATTCTTTGCTGGGAGGGATGATGATGGTTCATACTTGTACGGTAGATAACGTCTCTGGCTGAAAGGGGTGTTTACGGCGTCATGTTTGCTGAGGAGACGGGAAACTCGAGGGGAGATACCATACCAGCCCTGGTGTACATGAATTAGATGTGCAGAGAACATATTTGTATACAATGGATTGAGTTGTTCCCGAACCTGACTATTCAGAGAGCCGTGTGTGCTTTAAAAAGGTGTGAAAGAAAAAAGGACGTTTATATGTGTTAGTCATGCATATATATATGAATGTCTAGTCAATGCCCAACTCCCAACGCCGTCTTTTTATGTCTGGTAACCTGTAATAATCCCAGTTCTCTCGGTCGAGAAAGACTTTCAAGGCCAATCCAATCGCAAAACCATTCACATTTCGTCTCTTGATTTATTGTCCCTTTCCTTTGTCTCTTTTCCTACTTCTCCCCCACACACACATCCGGACATCGCTTCCCCGAGTCGTCATTCGGCCTTGTACCTTGTTGTCTGCCCTTCTCTACCCTATGCCTTGTTCATCTTGCGGATTCTCTTGGCAATGTCGGCGGCGGTCTGCTGCATGGGGTTCAGCTTGCGGTCCTTGGCCATGGCCAGGGTGTTGTCGCCGTGCTTGGCCACCAGGGCCTCGAGCCACTCGCGCTCGCGCTCGCTCTGGTGGCGGGGGATCTTCTCGACGGGGTTGCGGGACTCCTCGATGAGCGACCTGACGACGTCGGTCGTGTTGGGGTCGTCCTCGATGCCGCCCCACTCCTCAGCCTTGCTGTCCTCGGCGGCCTCGGCGTCGCTGTCGTCGTCGTCGAGGTCGTTGAGCGGGTCGTTGAGCGGGTTGGAGCGCGAGTGGCCCAGGATGCGCACAATCTTGCCGTCGGCGTCGCGCTCCACGCGCGCCTCGGACACCACTGCGTTCTCGATGGTCGCAATGGCGAAGGGGTCGTTGGCCGAGGTGCGGGTGGTCTGGACGCTGGGCGCGGCGCCGAGCTTCTTCTCGACACCACCGGTGGGAGCCCGGAGGCGGGCGACGAGGCCGAGACGGCGGTAGTTTTGGCTCATGGTCTCATTCTTGTTCCTGTTTATGCATTGTTAGCATTGAAAACTCTCCCAAAGCATCTAGGTGCGAATCGAGAAGAGGGTTTCCCTCTTCTCTGGAAGAAAAAAAAAACACATACCAGTTCTTTGCAATGACACTGTTGCCCCGCGGGTTGAGGATCTTCTTAGTCTTGTTGGACTGGCGGATGGGCTGGCGGCCGGAGCGGCGCTTCTTCTTCTGGAGTTCGCGGCCCATGTTGTCGGTACAGGTCAATCGTGGAGAGGTTGAGTGGGAGAGATGGCAGGTGTGGTCGATGAGCGATGCGAGAGGTTGCCCGCCAAAATTTCTGTCAAAAGGTTATCGATAAGGAATTGCGGTTGGCGCTAGTCCTGATGGGGTTCCAGGGTTGGGGTTAGCAGAGTTGAGTGAGGAACGACAATGAGCTTGTGGGATAGAAACAAAACGCGTATAGATTTTCTATTCAGATAATTACATTAGGATTGTTGGAAAGCTTCAAGATTGTCCCATAACCATCGTCGTTCTAGCTCGAGGGCTGCTTCCAGCGTACCGCGGAAAACTCCACATGAGCAATCTCAAGGCGATAGAATCCAGAAGGATAGACGCCATTGCCCGAATTCCAGTTATAGGTGAGAAAGATGAAATTGCGTGTCATCTAAGGGAAATAAATTATTTAAGTTAAATTTATTGTTGTTTAAAAGAATATTTGCATGCGAAGCTCAAAGCTATATCCTCATTCATCTAGTTCATCTCATCGTCTTAAAATCTTGGTAGCTTACATCAAACTCATCCACATAACTTATGCTCGTACAGTCTCGCTTGGACAAATAATATCAAAAAAGTTCTGATCTCCTTCCTTTCAAACCTTGAACTTTCTTGGGTCCAACTTATCCACATCTGCACTCTTCGCGGCGCCATCAAACACAAACTCACTCATGAGTTTACCCGTTCCCGGGCCGTTCTGAATGCCCCAGCATGTGTGACCCGCCGCCGCCCAGATACCCGGGATAGTCGTCTTTCCAATGAGTGGTCCACTCTCTTGGCCGAACCGCATATGCCTAGGGAGATAGCATGCTTGCTTAGTCTTGACGGGTGCGGACGCGAGCACGGGACTGATGGTACTGATGTAGGAAATTAGGTCGTCGCATTGTGCCTCATCATGCTCAACTTGATCCGCTGTTTCGGGGAGAGGTATCAAAGTGTCAGGCTCTCCTGTGCATAAGGTTAGAATTTGGGACAACGGACCGTTTACCGATACAGCTTACCACAGGCGTAAACCTCACCAAAGGGCCTGGCGTAGATTTCCGGGTCGACTCGTCCCTTGTGTCTCCTCTTCTGGCCCAGTTTGGCGCGGTGATCTGGAATAAAGTCCGTGGGTAGCTCAATGTCAGTAAAAACAGCATACGGACTGACTTCAGCTTCATAGACGATGCTATGCGCTCGCAACCCTTCAACCTTTGCGCGTGGAAGAAGCCGGCCCGTCCAAGGGCCTGCGGCCACGATGACATCAGTGACCCCTTCTATCGTCTTTGTCTCGGTGGTTTCCCGATCCAGGTACTCAATGCTTTCAACGCCCGCTTTAGATGACTTTATGCTGGTAACCTTGGCATTGGTGCGCACACTAGCTCCTCCCTGCTGAGCAAGTTCCGCTATGGCCGTGGTAAAGTGCAGAGGATGCACCTGCGCCGTCTCGGTGGCACCTGGAACCCCCATCTCGGCCCAGTTGTCGATGATTTCTCTGTCTACCCAGTCTAGATCCTGAGGCAAATGACCAGCTTCGAGCAAATCCTTGGCGGCGCCATTCTGCTTGGGCAGCTTTTCCCAGGCTTTCTCGCCACCGGCATCACCCTTGAGATTTTCCTGGAGCGCCTGGATCTTCTGGCGGGAGACGACAGCTTCGAAGCTGCCGCAGCCTAGTTTCCGATAGCCCCATCGCTGAGCGCCGTTGTGCTCGGCCGCAAGCTCCGCATGCAGGCGGTAGGAGAGGGGCACCAAGCAGGTGGGGTACGCCCATAGAGCGAGCAGGCCGCCGGCCTTTCCGGAGGCTCCAGGGGCGATGCTGGGAGCGGCCTCGAGGAGTGTGATTGTGTGCAGGGCCGGGTTGAACTTGGGGTGGCGTGTGAGATAGTAGGCTGTTGTGCAGCCAATAATGCCGCCGCCTGGAGAGTTGGAATGTCAGATATTACGGAACTCTACTGCGAGTCACGCGACAGATAAAGGCGACGAAAGGCGCAGTGGCAATGATGTGAAGTGCTGGGGAAAGACAATGGTGAACCAACCGACAATAACAATGTTGCGCTGCCCGTCCATATTTTCCGCAGGCCGGAGATAAACCCTCTCTACAGTGGATGATTGAGGGAGCACACGTGGGAAAGGGTGTCGATGAAGGACCGGAGCTGAAGCCCAGAAGGTGTATGTACCAGGAGCACGGGCAATTGCGGGAGCTGGAATGGGCAGCTCGGGGCCGTGGATGCGGATCTTGGGCCGAGCAGACCTGCCGTCGGTTCGGTGACGTATTCCAGGTTTGTAGAGGCTGACGGTGATGCAAGCGGGGCAGCGAGTATGTGGAATCAATCAATGCGGGGGTGGACTGATTGCCTGCGACAAGAACAACGGCAGCTGCTTGTCCATTGTGTGTTAATACGGCGGCCGGGCGGGATGGGATTAAAAAGACTGGCAAAATTGGCAAGACTGGCAAGACTGGCGGCGGAATGGATCCGACAGAAGGTTTGAAGCAGTTCAGTTTTGCCAATCAACCCGTTGTCGTGCGTACAAACACGAGCCGTCCATGTACTATGTACCCGTACTATGTGCTGAGGTTCATGAGGTAGGAGGTTAGCAGCAGGTGAGGTAGTACTCGATGCAAGAAATAGCAGGCACATGCAAACACCGGCATTTGGCACAGACACCACTAAAAATGACAGATGAACGGATACCCGTAGAGGTCCACAGCACAATAAAAAACCCCTGTGATGCAGCGACAACAGTCTGCCCATTCAATCGGGCCCGGCGCAATACATCTCGCCGCTCGTCTAACACTTCTGAGACCCCACCAACGCTAGAAGACGTCAGTGTCCGAATCGGGGGCCTTGTGCCGAGGCACGTAGTAATGATTTGATTTTTTGGTTCCCTGCTCGAATCCAGAAGCAACCCGCGTCCGCGACAAGTGCCTGAGCTTCCCAGTGACATACTGACAGGCTGGTGAGCTTCGCATCCCTCTCAATTGCTCCTTCCCCCCTCCCTGCGCCTCTGACGGCCCGTGACACCAGCGCATTTGTAATTGCTGCACCCGCCATGGCCCAGCAGATGTGGTGGCGTGCCTGTCGCCGTGTGCCAATCCGCTCGTATGTGCCCAAAGGACCAGTTCAAATGGGGAATTCGGTTCCCGGACTCCCCCCGGTCCATCTGCCACAGCTGTGATACTGTGTGGACTGCCTTGATACATATCTACTTGCTAACTGCCGGCCCAGCAACAGAAGCTTCTCCTCATCCTCGTCCTGTCTCGCCTCCCCCCACTTTCAAACTCTCGCAAAACCCAGCAGTTTCCAGTTTAAGACCGCTCCCTCAGTAGCTTCGTCACTGGCACCGCCTGCTGCTTTTTCCTCATTTCATTCATCTTCTTTTCCTCTCCAACGTGATACCCCGCCGTCTCCCCACCCTACCAAAATGGCTTCTGCTACCAAGTTTTACGACTTTAAGCCTCTCGACAGTATGTGCTAGTTTTCCCGACCTTTCGTCCTCCACCCTTGTGTATAGACCTGGCTAGCTAACCGTCGCTCCTTCGTCGCCGTGCAGAGAGAGGCCAGGAGGTTCCTCTGGCCGACTACAAGGGCAAGGTGGTCCTCATCATCAACACGGCCTCCAAGTGCGGCTTTACCCCGCAGTACGCCGGCTTCGAGCAGCTCTACAAGAAGCTCAATGAGAAGTACAAGGGCCAGTTTGAGTTCCTCGGCTTCCCCTGCAACCAGTTTGGCGGCCAGGAGCCCGGCTCTCAAGAGGAGATTGGCGAGTTTTGCCAGGTCAACTATGGCGTCACATTCCCCATCATGCAGAAGGTCGATGTCAACGGCGACAACGCCATCCCTCTGTACGACTGGCTCAAGACTGAGAAGCCTGGTCTGATGGGCCTCAAGCGCGTCAAGTGGAACTTTGAGAAGTTCCTCGTCGGTCGCGACGGCAAGGTCAAGAACCGCTGGGCCAGCACCACGAAGCCCGAGTCCCTCGAGGCCGACATTGTTGCCGAGCTGGAGAAGGGCGCCCCAAAGGCGGAGGAGAAGCCTGCTGAGCCCGCCGCAGAGCCCGCCGAGGCCAAGGAGTAAACTCTACACCACAGACCCATTTGATAGATTCGGATGAGAAAAGCACCGCCGCAGGAAATTTTTGCCCGCGGCTTTCCACACATACGAGATGGGTGGAGCAACATGGTGCCCCGTGTGTACAGACATGAGCCTGGAAGCCGACTGGACGAGCACGTTCATCGATAATACCCTATGATATCAACTATTAAACTTGTTTTCGCACAATCATCGGCGCAATTTCCCCGTGAAAATAAATGCACATCGCTGTGATCTCGCCAGTCCCCAATGCACTGCCCTCCAGGCTAGATGCTACTTAGCTCATGGGTAAGACGTGTTTGGCGGGTATAAAATTCTCACTGTAAGCCCCATACACGAATCAATCCAAATGATTTGCCAAATCCTTCGGCTTTCTCTCTTTTAGGAAATTCTCAAAAATTGAACAATTGAGTTGCACCCATTCTAACTATGCTCTGTTGAACAAACTGAGCTTCTTTCTCGTCAGAGCCACCACGATCACAAAACAATATCGCGCTTTTTGATCAAAAGAATCAGAACATCTGGTGATAGCCCCAATATACAATAATAAGTTTCGAAGTTTATATAATACATCTCATACACCCCGTCTCGTTTGCGCCCGACTATCGCAGGGCAATAGCTACATCCTTGAGAGTCAAAGGACCCTCTCTACGAATATCCCTATAGTATATATTAATAAGCTTAATATAATACCCTTATTTCACTGCCATCAAGAACAGTGATATACGCCTTCGCGTCGTCATTTTCGAAGTGTAGTATACATGCTTAGACCCATCCGCTGGACAGATACACTCAGTTTGGCACCTTACGAAGCCTTTAGTTAACCTCCAACCATGTTTGAGTAGGCTTTTTCATTGCTCTTAATAATCTTGTAAGCTGGCAAGCATAGGGCTGGTTTAACTAGATACCACCCAGAGGACTAAGATGTCAAGTGTATAGTTTAGCTCAGATGTTAGTGCCACCATTTGCCTTTGTCTGAACAGCCCAGGAATATGCTTTAAAACTGCAGGCAAATAAAGTCCACCCTCGGTTTTTAATTAATCAAAAGCCTATTATGGCTGATTATTAGGAGCGCTGATATAATCCTTATTCAATGCGCAATTATAGGGTAGGTGGACGTTACAAGTAGCTTTTTGTTAATTTATATCCCCTGTTTCTATTTCTTTATCTACTTCGTGAGAGGGAAACATTTTTATAGACAAAGGGCTATGGTGTCAAACCTGTCAATTTGGCAAATGAATTGAAATCGGATGTGGCAATGTAGGGCTTTGCCAACAACGTTTAGATCGACACAGTGTGTTGTTTGACCAGTTATGGGCTAGGGATTTGCTACGTTTACTAGAAGTCCAAGCATCCAGGTTTGAACTAGTAGTGCGTGCACTCAAGGCGAGAGTACATCACTGGACAAGTGTTGTTACCGAAATAATTTTTGTTGCGTGGCCGAGCCCGGGTGAAGATATTGGATGCCAGCGAGTTTTGATCCGACAAGCATCTATAGAGCTCCAAAAACACACCCTCGAATAGAAATTTGAGCGAGTTAGTGTACATTATATAAAATGTGTGATGCAACGACGGCGACGTTTTGTGTGAGTGGCGGCTAAATGTAAATGGGTATGGGAGTACACATGCTGCTCACTCCTAAACCGCACCAGGCTATCAATAGCATAAGTAACCGCAGTAGTGATTTTCAGTGTGTATTAGACGACTCAAAGAGATATGGCCACTCCCCAGTACCGACACAGGCGCTCCCGAATATCCTAGGTTAAGCTTGGTTTATTGCAGGTGTCGATTCACGAAATCGACGGGAATCTAGGCTTACACTCGCAACAAGAGAAATGGAAAACACTCTCTACACCATGTAAATGACAAAGATAATATGGAAGATCCTAGGCATCGAGAATCACGATCTGGTAGATAGAAAGCTTGGCGTTTCGAGTAAAATGCAAAGTGTCGAGGTTGCTAAGCCACTGCACTCGTGCACTCCTTCTGAAATTGCCGTCAACTGCCCACAGCGAGTGCTACGATGAGCTATTTTCGGCAGCCTCCTGTTTTGGTTCAACATTCATGTTTTGACAAATCGTCTTCGCGTATGTACGTAATTAAACAAAGGAGGGTGTTTGTTTCGAAAACAAGGGGCATCCTGGCGACAGTGCTAACCGAGTAATGTCTGGGACTGGGTAATATAGCAACTGGTCGAGAAACAACAGTTAATATGTGCCGGATAAAAAAACCACATATTGACCTGGATCGGGCTGCTAACCACAATGGGCACCGATTCGGTATAAAACATTATTATACCTCCCGCAAGACGCCGGTGTTGCCTAACCTGTACCGCATAGTTTTACTTCTTCATGGCCGCATGCGGTATAACAACGAGAAAGTAATGTCCAGCAGCAACTTTAACTAGACAAAGGAAATAAAATGCGTCAACTTTATCTAAGGAGAGAGGGTGACTGAAGCCCAAACCTGGCACCAGTGAGAAGTATACACCACAATTTTGCGTGACTTGGTTGCACCCACTGTCCGATTTCTGACTGATCTAAACGGTTACTATGTCCTAACATAGAGAGAAGAGGCAGTTGTAGAGAATATATTCAAGTCTTTCTATGTTCACCAATCATCGAGGGAAATAATATTGAACGTTGAATGATGTTCTCAAACCATATTACCGCACTCACAATAGGAGATTCAAGATACAAGGCAAGATACCCACAACTTTGATCAAAAGATGCGAGCTATCGAATATAACGAGAACGCGATGATTGGCTAGTGAAATGGCCACAGGGCTGTGGGTACAGAAGCACATCATAGGAGCCTCAACCTTGCATCGGGGTTCGGTCAAGACCCACGACGCGCTGGGGTCTTGCTATTTCACATGTTTGTATACCTGCTATTGCGACATTGAGTCTATTTGAAAGTACCTCTTTGAACATAGAACGCCATAAGGGCGCCATAAGGATTTCACTGATACCATTGGCAAGCCGGATGCACAGTAGGAATTCTTCAGGAATGTGCCCAACCCACGTTGCTTCAACGATGAGTCGCTTGAGCATCATTTGCAACATTTGTTCATCATCTCATTTAATTAACGTTTGAAAAGTCGGCTCACCGAGCTGATAGATCATTTGAAGGATGGCCACGCTGATTCAAAAAGAGGGCTACATATGATCAACACGTGCCGTCCTCGGGGTCCGAATTGACGACCGTGGATAACATTGTTGGATGTGAAACCTTGCAGAACCAATTTGACTTTTGATTGGCCTACGACCGAACCTCTTGGTCGATTTTGTCGTTCGGTATCTGCACAAAGGCAAAGTCAAGTCGCGTTTAATCACGCTATCGCTCGACTTCATCCGTGGTGCACGTATGGATGCAGGTCAAACCCCCACGTGGGCCGAAGCCACAAGATATCATCTCATCACCTCAATGCCCGATCACATCATGTCGTGTTACACACATCATCCCAAAAACTTGACACCTATGTGTAATTAGCTGTCCGCCACACACCGTCATGATGCGGAGGAGTGCCAGGCTCACAATCTCGGTGGCCACATATGGCACCGACAGCCTCACCATTACCACATCTCTCTCGCTCCCAAGGGCGGAAGGATTCCGTCAACGAAGCTAGCGGAAGCCACTTCAGTCACTGTCTGCAGCGGTCGTGCTCTTGAGGCAAGGCGTGGCTAAAGGCTTCGCCAAAGGGGTTGAAAGCCACTAGTGGCGGTTGAAGAATGTTGAATGTATGGTTTCTTTGGTTCATCCGCCACCGTCGGACATTGGTGCAACTGCCTTTCCCGCGATCGACACGCCAAGCCAACAGCCGCTCATCCCGCGCAACTCCTAGTTCATAACGGGGTAGCTGAAGCACACAAGATTAAGGCTCCCATGCAGCTTTTTTTCGTTTAGGCCTAAGAGCTGATTAGAGATAAGTAAACGAGGCTTGGGGGATCTTTTGAGCTCGACTCCACCATCGGTTGCCGGGATGGGTGTGATCGACGAGTCAAGATAGGCTCTGGAGCCGGATTCCTACTTCCCCAACGCTTCCGATCATGATTAGCTGCATGACACCCTGAACGGTGGTGAACTGCAAATTGAGATGCTTTGATGCCGAGATTGGAAGGTTGAATGCTTCAGGTGGTCTGTTGGAGCGATGCAGCCACGGTTCCTGCATGATCAGTGCTGTCAAGGCATGCAAGGGGAGGCGACACGAGCGATAGAGGCAATGGCACATCAATTGCTTAATTCTACATGTGGTGACTAACCCAAGTCTTCTCGGGCTCCGTCGTTCGATCTTGGCTTCTCATCGTGGAGTATACGGGCCAGCGCAGTGTGGGGAGTGGGGAACCCCGGACACTCTACCCATTTCATCCGCCTGAGGGGGGCGAAATGCTGTAGTAGTAACTCACCCCCGACGTGTCCCGCAAGCGGATACCACGCTCGAGCAAGAGACGTTGGAACTTTTGCTGCTTGAATGTGGTTACCACCGGCGGCGTGGGAAAGGAAGCTGACTGAAACTGAGTGCGGGCAATGAGGGGGGATTCAATTTCTGATTTGCATCGCTCGGGCATATTTCTGGATGGGATCATTTACGGCCACTATGGGCGCCGCGGCTCAAAAAAAAACTTATGGCGGTGCGGAAGAATAGACTGATTCGGCATAGGCGGAAAAGTGCCTACATCGCGAAGACCGACAGCATTTGACCCCCAACAGCGCTTGGCAAGAGCCTTCGACTTTGCATGTGGCGTGTGTGTATCCATATCTGGCGCGACGTCCAGTATCCATCTTTTCTTGTCGAAGATGGCAGCATAGGCGGCGGGAGGACTCGGCACCGCAAGCGCCCCATGCCAAGTGTCTGGGGATTTGAAGCTAATGATTACCGGACCCTGTCTGCGAAGAGCCCCTGGTGAGGCGTTTAGTCAAAACCATGATACTATTACGTCTTCAAAAGCTGGGTTAGCACGTGAAGTCGAGGTTCCTCGAGATGGCTTGAGGAAAGCAGCCGAGTTTGCGGGGAAACCTGGCTCGATTGGAACTCAGAGCTGGACTCTGCCCGATTGCTTTGGATCGCCGGTTCTTTTTCTTTGTCTCGTGAACTCGAAATGAAACCGGGAGCAGTGTCCAGCCTTCAGGTACGAGGCCGCCAACTGAGAGCCAAGTTTTATATTGCGATTTTGTCATAAAATAATGATTTTTTTCCGCAAGCAAGCATCAGTCCTGGTTCTTGTATGCTAATAACAATGGCGACAATGAGGAGCGAGATGATGACAGCACTCTAAAAGTCGCTTGAGATCGTGGGTCGATGGACCTCAAATTGACCTCTCGATCCATTTGGATGGTATACGGATACAAGCGGACTCCGTTTGCCTGGGTGCAAGGGCTGCAACGGAGACGGGCAATAATTCGGGAGACGATAATTCGTGGAGGGTGCCCCCCCCGCACCATCGTTGCTGATTCGTCAGTTTTCCCATATGACAGCAACGTAACATTTGCCCCGGTCACTAGTGGACCGAATGTTGGACCCCGTGCAAGTTGTCCCAAAGTTAAGATGCGGTTGGCAGGCAAAGAAGAGGCTGATCATTGGGCAGCAGGCGCGGGAGCCAAATTGCTTCGGGAGCTTTCCCGATGTGAACCTTCAAGGCATCTCGCATTCTCTTACCAGGAATGAACTCTCTCTGCTCCAGTAAGCAGTCGCCCATTTCAAGCAAGGAAACCATTTGCCTGGGCAAGCCAGGCGTTTGCTCGTCACGTTAACCCACGTTGGCGTCGTTTTAGCGCGATAATGGCCGGACAAATTTC